>OX381717.1:28051271-28162433 GCA_947462335.1 Harmothoe impar
ACTCAAAAAGCCTGAAGAAGTACCTAATATTAGTATAGTACTGGGTGACTAGTATCATTTGGTCAGTTGGTTAGCCGTTGGGCTCACTAGTTCTGAGTAACTCTTCAGCACTGCATTGATGTGAAAATGACAAATCGACAGTCTAAAATCTCTGTGGTGTTGACAAGAGGCATGAATGTTTGACTAGAAAGTTATCCCCCAGTGCTGTTTTTCAGCACTATGCGACAGAGGGCATAGCAGCGCTGCCAACTGCACTCTATCAGGAAATTTACATAATTTATTATAGGGATTTCAGTAAAAATTTAGGAATTTCTGGAAATGTAAGAAAAGTAGTATTTCTGGCATGGTGCTATGCCTCCCATGAGGACTAATCAATTTGATTTGTTTTCCATTTGAGGTAATGTGAGCTGTCACCACTATTCTAGGTGATATTGAAAAGCTTTATTTTAATGAACTGTTGGCTAAATAAAAATAAATAAAAACTCTGTCCCTATCAACAGGCACACAGAACCTCGGCATGGCGGACGAGTCGCTAGAAGTGAACGTCTACGAGGTTAAGGCAGGGTCCCCCGCACCACTCCTCGTGAAGCTCTACCTCACCAAGAAGCGCTGCCTACCTGTGTTTGAATCCTTCATGGCATCCTTCGCTGGTACTGGGATGGTGCAGGGGCAGGTGTACTCAGACATCACCCTGGGTATTAAGGACCCCAGTGTCTTCACCCTGCCCGACTACTGCGACAAGATGGCCTTCGAGGCTAATAGCATCCACGTCAATGACGCTGTATCCCGTCACCGCGCCAGGCGGTCAATGTGGGCATAAATAAATGGATAAAGACAGGATTCCATCAGAAATTGTCCAAATTATTTCACCATGAGTTGAGACTTGAGCCATATTTTCAGTAGTAGATTAGTAATTCAGGATCCACGTGGGGTGGGTTGTTTACCGGTAACTAACTACTGGATAGCGTCCTTAGTAACTTACCCGCCATTTTGGATTGGTATGAGCGTTCTTAGTTACTTGACGCCATGTTGGATAGCATCGATAGGAGGGAGGGAGGGAGGGAGGGAGGGAGGGAGGGAGGGAGGGAAGGAGGGAGGGAAGGAGGGAGGGAGGGAGGGAGGGAGGGAGGGAGGGAGCATGTAGCTTCATGTTCAAAGACTCAGACGTCAACATGCATTTGTTAACCCTTTAAGGATAGATCATATGTATCAATTTGATGATTCTCATACGAATTATCACCTCGCTCACTGACTTTATCCAATACATTGACTTAACTCTTTAGAATCAAATAATGATTGTAAGTAACTTTAGTTTGTATGGGACCCCTAAAGAGGGGTCTTATCCAAAACTAAACCAATTGGTTTAGTAATGGAGCCAGTACTAGCACAGGGCCAGTGTTGGCGGCACGAAAAGCATGCACAGATGTGCAAAGGTAAGTACCGATGATCGGAGAGCTAGAACTATATAGTATTCTAAAAAACAACAATGTGGTGTTGTATTTCTTTTCTTCTTTTTTGTTGATATAAATCTTGATTTATAGTCATGTAGTAGTGTTTGATAAATGTATCTAATTTCTTTAATAAACACTGTAACCTTAATTCGTATTGATATATAAATATCATGTTGATCGCTGAACAGAGTCACAAAACTATATACATCTCTGTATGTCATCTTGTGGCGCCATCTATCGGAACATAACTTCACTACAACACGACGCGGATCGTTTAGAGTAGTTCTTTGAGTCTACGTCAGATAGCGCCACAATGTGAACATGCTAGACCTTGGCTATGCTTCGTACAAATTGGAGCAGATAAACTCATTTTTTTATCCAATTGACAATCATTATGATGATTATTTTTTTTAACATTTATGTAGCGATATGTGAGTAACCTATTGATGAAAGAAAGATTGCTAAAAATAAAATGAACATTGTGTTGTTCAATTTTACACCATATTTATGTCTTTTCTATCTTAGATATAATCTCTGGAAAGTTAAGTTTCAGTCACTTACTCATGGCTCCTAGCATCCTAGCCTCCATCTTGATGGTGTGGCTTTGGCCCTAGGGCAGCCACCCAACAGGGTAGCGACCCAACACACTGTGTAAAATATTTTACACTAATTGTTGGGTAACTAGCTGAAAATGGATCTTTTAAGATCCACATTTAAACAAAAGCAACCTCATCATGGCAACAGTGTCTGTTTGTGGAGTACTAGAATTAGGACTCGCTTATTTAGACACTGTAATCAGGAATTGTCTAGACATAGCGTGATGACTCTTATCTCTCTAGTGGTAACATGTTTTAACACGTACGCAGAGACTGCACCATGTGGTGCAATTTCTCTGTATATATAGTCTGAAGTGATTAGATGGTGCTGATTCAATATAGAACAGCTGTAACGATTCTTTCTTATTCTAAATGGCTGGGCAGAGAAATATGTCTGTTTATAGAATGCAAGAAGAACTGATCGATATATTTCAGGATAACACTTCAGGTAAGGATTCATTGAATTGGAAAACTCATTTAATGTTTCAAGATATTCGTAATATTATTATCCCAATAGAAATATGTGTGTTGAATTATTTTTACCTCACATGGTCTGATCCAACATTTGCATGCTCAATACATGATGTGATATTGCTATCAAATGCGTTTTTTGATTTGAATAGGTTCTTATATTCTCATGAGTCTGAATATCTTATATTAATGCACAAATCTGGAGAATATGCAGACGTTAACAAAAAAATAGGTGCAATTCAAGTCATAGCTTGTTTTAATCCTGAAGATATTAACTTATATAGTTTTCCTCAGGTTGAATCGTTTTTTAGCTCAATGAGAAAAGCAAACACAGGGATTCCTTTAGAGTTTGAAATTAATGAAAAAATTGAATTTGAAGAAGAGATAATTAATTCTTTTCCTACAGCAGAATTAATTTCAAAAGGTGGGAGTTCTCAAAAATGGCCTTTTTATGGTTGGAGTCTGTGAAACAAACTTTATTTAATATGACTGCCACGTAGCTAGTTCCACGTTGTGTTTTATCTGATTGATATATCTAGATTGAGTGATATGTGTCTGTATAAAACCTTGGAACAGTTATATTAACATTTAAATCCTTCAACCTACAACAACCACGACTTCAATCATGAGCGCTGTCCAAGTACTTTCTCTCAAGACTAGTATTCTTGTTGTGGGAAATGAGATAGAGTTCAGACGCAGGACTTATAGAGGACGAAGGATTGTTAGAGTTCCGAAAGCTTTAGTTGAATGGAGCATTCAGAACCGCGACCTCATAGCTCTAGCAGAGCCAACAATGGACCAGACCTATTCGTTCGACACTCCGATTGAAAATTGGAAAGTCCAGAAGTCTGTCTTCTCTCATGATGAGAAGACATATGTCTCCTACACCAAGCTAGAGAACTCAGAGCGTGTTGGGTGAGCTATTATTAAAGACATTTTGTTCTCAACATTATAACATTATTGTATTTCTAATGTAATAGTTGGATTAACAAATTATATAACACTTTTATATCAATCAATTGAATTATATTATATTAATCATATTATATTATATTATTATATTAGTAAACTTTATGTTACAGATTTGAGAGCGTCAGCATCGATTTATCCGAGTTCTTAGAAATACAAATGTGAATGTACCAGAGAAGGAGGATGGGACAGGAAGAATAATGTTAATTCAATTAAATAGTATAGTTAATTAATCAATTACAGCATGGACACGGTCAACTTAGTGCTGGAAGAGTTTGTCAAGATCGACCTGAGCGCGTGTAAGACCCCGGAGTGTAACACACCAGTCGTCCTCACCATCCCGCTGGGCACTCTTCCACAGCAGGTGGCCAAGATTGGGAAGAAGGACAAACAACTCCCTAAGCAACAGGACCTAAATGGGTTTAAGTTATCCCACTCTAGGCCTTCTACCAGCAGCGACGAGCCATCCAGCAAGAAGATCAAGGTGGAGGAAAAGAGAGGAAAGAAGAAGTTGGAGCAGGTGAAGAAGGAAGAGGAGGAGGAGGAGGAGGAGAAGCAGCACCACCAGGTAGAGCCGGAGGAGGAAGAGGAAGAAGAGGAAGGAGGGGAGGAGTATGAGAAGAGTGAGGAAGAAGGGGAGGAGGAGGAGGGGGATGAGGATGAAGGGAGTCACACTTTATGGGGATGGCAGGTGGTTAAGATGGACGGGGGCGTGCTGCAGAAGTCTTCTACTAATTATTTGAGTAAAGAAAATTGTCAGCAAGAAATGTGGGCTGCCCAAAAGAAGAGGGAAGTAAAAGGGAAAGAAGATGAGATTGCAGGAGTTATGATGCCCACTTCCACCGCGCCTCCTTCCCCCACGCTACTCTGCCAGAAGATATATAAATATCTTCTTGAGTTTGAGTTGAGTGAGCGAGCCAAGAAGTTCTGTGGGGGGTGTATGAAAAATGTGAAATCAAACAAAGCTCACTCCCAGGGCTGTGGGGCGGGGAAAGAAACTGTTGCAAAGCTTCATTCCCAGGCCGCTCACCTCAGAATAAGTGGTACTAGGCTAGATCAGTGTTGTAGGTACATTGGGAAGTACTACAACAACGAGGAGTATGTGTCTGCTGAAGTTATAGCAGATGTTATTGCTTCAGCTAGCCCGGTTGATGTTGTGCTCAGTCCTTACTCTGGCTATGAGGCTGAGTACATATACCTCAAGTTGGTCTAAATCAAATAATCCAATATCCAATACTGGAATTGATTTATTAATAAACAAGTGAGAATTGAATTACATTTGAAGAATTACTTGAATAAAAGCTTCAGATAATACTTGTCTTTGTTCTTTTATAATTATATTAAGCTTAATGTTCGGATATGACTGTATGATATAATATGATAGTACATCATTTAAATGAACAGTGATACTATTACAATACTACTCAATGTCATATTTATCTCATCAAATATCTTCAGACATTTCAATCATGTCCCATACATCTGCATTTTCCCTCGCGGCATCATAAGTCCTTCGAAAAACTGAATAGTAAGAAGCATCCTGTCTTTTTTTGTAGCAGTAGCACAGAAATAAAATGAGACAAATTATAAGAAAGGCAAATGTGATAGGTATCAGAACAAGTATCATCACATTAGACTTGCTAGGAGCAGTCACAGAACTAGGTGTAGATATTTCAGAATCAATGTCCGTAGTAGTGGTATAGTCAGTGTCCGTGGTATAGTCAGTGTTGGAAGGATTGGATCCTGTACTGTATTCAAAAGAAAAAGTAGTACTAGGCTGTAATCCTGGTTCCGTAGTAGAAGCAGAAGTTCCATGGCTTGATAGCATATCAGTTGTGATAGTGTTTAAGTCAATTGTGCTATAGGTAATGGGAGGGGTCATAGTAGTTGAAGTAATAGTGTTGGATGTAGACCTATCAGGTGTAGTCGTTGTTGATGCCAGAGTAGTTGAAGCAGTTGTAGTGTAGGTAGGTGTACTGGGAGGTGGACTCGTCACAGGTGTAGGAGTAGAAATGTTCCCACAATCCGAAAATATTGTGAAGTTAATTTCACCATGCTTTGGAAGAGTTGTACAGTCAAATAAATATATATTACGTATATCTAAAACTTCAAGTGCTCTGTGCTTAGCATACGTAGTTGGGATGAACTTCTTGATGTTGCATACTCTAAAGTCCAGTTTTTTCCAGATTGAATTATCAGATATGTCATACTTATCAGGAAAAGTGTTAAATCCTCTGCACGTGATAGTACTTGTCTCGTCTATGCACTTACAGTTCCTACACATCTTGTTGCTTGCTAATAATCCTAATGCTAGTGATAAAATCACAATAAAGACGATTCCATCCTTGGCTCCCATCTTGATCAAGTGGTGCAAGTAATAATCTGAATAGTTCTGCTATGATCCCTGCTTGAGTTAAGGTTGTATTTATAAGACAAGCTTACCAATAATTTATTAGCCAGCATCTATATATTCTAATCAGAGAGATATTGTCTGTTAATAAAACAGATAATATCATTAAGTCATTGTTTGAATCAGATGTTTTTATATATCACAGCACTTGGATAAACATGTATAATATACTCCATTCATACTATAATATATAGACCCGTGAAAAACCAGCCCAGAGACGATTTAAATCAATAAAGAACGTCAACGCAATTTAGTACTGGTAGTTTATCTGTCAAATTCTTATCTGTTCAGGATAATTAGTATAGACTGGGTATTGTTAACAATGATCATGTGTGCATATCAAACGATCTTGTGCATCCATCAGCGGCGGGAGCGCCCGCTGTATCGTGTCGCCATCTGTGGGTTCTTTAGGAACTAAATAAACGAATCTACCATCTAGCGGTAACACGCTGAACTATAGGCAATAAACGACAAGGGCGAGCTAGCAATACATTTGCATGAACCATAAGCACATACTTCTCTCAATCATGTCTTTACTTCTGTTGATGTATAATATAACATAAATTATACTTTATGTATCATTTATGTTGCTTAATTCTGCTGAATTATTAAGTGAACATTAAAAATCAGTTTACAGAACGCCTCGATCGATAAACCGGAAGTGCATAGACGCCATATTGTTTTACCTCGCAAGACAAATCACGATGCTTTATCACAAATATGTCAATCTTGGTTTAAAATGAATAGAAATTTACAGAACATAATTTTCAACTTCATAACGGATAAAACACATCAAGGTTTATATTGTAAATGAGTTAGAGATATAGATCATCGTGATGAAATATCTAATTTACCGCGAGGTCAACCCGCGTGTTTTCAAATCCAGCATGGCGGAGCCTCGTCTTGTCGTGTGCTTTATGCTGTTTCTGTGTATTGGGTGGATTACATCCATAGATGCTCGCAATTCTATGGACTGTAGTAACGATGGGGAAGGACTGCTTAAATGTAGGAGGAAGAATCTACTCAGTATGTTCAACAGAGAACTTTACAGCGGCACGTTTGATTCTACCATAACCCGCCTTGACCTCAGGACGTGTAAAGTTTCTTCTTTCACTACTTTCAATCAGACGCTTTCGTTGATAAACAGGGTATTTCCAAATGTTTATTTTGTGGATTTAACCTACACAGACTTCAACTGTAAATCTGGTCGCTATCATAACATAGAAGTATTTACGGACTGTGTGCGGAAAAAGGGAGAAAATATAGTACTTGAACCAGAACATGAAATCGCCTCCACTGGTCAACCTAGACAGCGTCCTAAGGAGCAGTCTATTACAACCATCACTTCTACTATGATCAGGCCAACGCAATCAGGACTAGTGGATACACTTCAAACTACCACTTCAATCAACACGCAGGAAAATAGTACAGTGAACATAACTGTGCTGTTTGCAGCCTCTCACCAAGACAAGGACCATACAACTCTGATTATATTAGTTGTATCTATCCCGACAGGAGCTATTTTCATTTTAGTTCTTCTCTCATTAGTACTGGATAAAATACGTCGTGCCTTCATTCTACGTACTAGATATAGGAATCTGGATGCTCTGATACCACCTGGTTTTCCTAATGAAGATCCCATCGTCCCTGGTCTGGCTCAGTATGTATTTATTTAACATTCTTAATTTATTCTTACCGGTATATATAGTATAGAAACGATTTAAGGTATTTATCAGTAAATTAATGTATAGATTTAACCTAATCATATTCTTATCATAATACCGGTAATATTATAGTTAAATAAACAATAAATGTAAATGTTTATGTGGATAATGTTGTTGAATTTATTCTTACCGGTATATATAGTATAGAAACGATTTAAGGTATTTATCAGTAAATTAATGTATAGATTTAACCTAATCATATCCTTATCATAATACCGGTAATATTATAGTTAAATAAACAATAGATGTAAATGTTTATGTGGATAATGTTGTATTTCAGCGACATTGATCATGATCGTCTAGTAGAAGTACTTGAAGGGGCTTCATCCTCAGTTATTCTACGCATGCAAGACGATGATGACGAGCTGTATCACACTTCACCAGCTGCTGATGCACCACCCAACTTTCCACCCAGTCCCATCCACCCAGCTACTGACGCTTGCCACACCTCACCAAAAGTTAACATGCATGAAGATAATATGATCAATGATAAACTAGTTGCAGGTGCGTGTGGTGAATTAAATGACACTATGTCTGATCGTGTCATGAGGTCAGATGTAAATAAGACTGTTGAAAAGAAAGAAAAAGATAAATCAAAGGGAAAGAAGAACGATAAGAAAACAGTGTAGTCAGACTTTGTACTACAGTGGTTTATTTGAGTAACTGATGACGAGTAAATAGAGTTATCCCATGAAGTAAAGTTACATGGAGTTTTCTGTTTGTTATGATGTTCATGTGATACAAGCGCGATATTAGTATGATGCTTGTTTTGTGTAGTATGAGAGTGTTTATTACATAGAGAATCTCATTTAGCATGAGAGTGTTTGTTACAAAGAGAAATCTCATTTAAGTGTGTAAATGTGTTTGAATAGATACTATTCAGGTTGTTATTGTTTGTTGAGTTGATACAATATTTACATTAGGATGCATTGATACAAAGTATCGTAACAAAGAATTTGTTTATGAATGGTTATTTGATGTAGGATTTTAGAATGTATTTTTGGTTTATTACTGTTCGTATATTCAACACATTATTGATATAAATGTGATATATTTTAATGATATAGTATTAGCGTGTTTTAATTTATGTTGGATTTAAAATGTATTGTTGGTTTATTACTGTTCGCATGTTCAGCGCAGCATTGATATGAATGTGATATATTTTAATAACACAGTATTAGCGTGTTTTAATTTACATTTAACACAGATGAGATATAAAGTATCTTTTACATCAAACTTGATGTAAATTATTCATGTTTGCGCACTTCATTCTTAGATCTCAGGTTTATAATATTAGATCGATACTACCAGCACGGTTCATATAAGCGTCATATATCATTCATATTCATATTTCATATATAATATTCATCTAACCATCAAGGTTTAAATTGTCATGTATTAGTAAGTTCTTTGAAATAAAACAGGAAACTAATTCTTTTTTAGATTTATTGATTCATAGTTGTACAATACAATCATTTGTTTTCTGATCGTTAGTGAACATTTGTATAAATGATTTCATGCTGTTTTCTCTACATCGATAGTAAGCAAACAGAATACAATAATCACCACATACGTCAGAACCATGTCCCTGAATTTGCTTGTCAGAATATATATATTTCTTTTTTTGATTTTCTAAAAAATATTTGCATTCTTTGGGAAAATTTCCAAGAGGATCAAAGTACTCGCACATATCACCTACAATAATACACACCCAATGTTTACCAGGACCTGATGATACATCAGTATTTACTACGTATAAACCATTCAAAGCTTTTCCTGTAGGTAATCTGTCATAGGACAATACTCCGCGGAAATATTTTTTGGTGTATTTATCACTAGACAAATATTTGGTTATTTCAAGTTCATTCATGTTTCAAGTAGAACGTTTCTAGCTTCATCCACTTTCATTAACGCATCAAAAGAGCCATATACTAACACCGTTACTGCCTTTGGTAGACCAACTGCGAATTTAAGCGTCAACCTTGTCTGACCTCTCCTCAAGGGGTTAGAGAACAACAAGTCTTTGCTTTTCTCTAAATCAAACACATATATACAATACCCGTGCTTGAATTCTTCATATGATATATTGGGAGGTTCCTTCTGATGCGGTGGACAAGCCTCAAATAGTTTAGAGTAGACAGAGACATAATTATCGTTTTTGAAGTCAGGCTGAAGAACTTCAGAACCATTACTCTGACCATCTACTTGGAAGTCAATATAATTGAGATCATAATGAGCGAAATTGAACGGGTTCTTTTGATTGTTGCCAGCATATGCAGATGCGTCCATACAAGTCACTATAAGGCGCTTTGGTATAGAATCTTGGAACAAATTATCCATTGTCCAGTTGAAACTACCTGCTGTAATGTTATATGCTTTCAACTCACTTCTAGTAAATGGGTAAAGTGCCATTTCTTTTTTCAATACATCTGCTTGCCCAGTCAATAAACCAGGATGAATTTTAACATAAGGAACAACTAATGTAGCATCAACAATATCCAAAGTGTAAAATTTAGCATCTGGATCTTCTGGAGGAGGGTCTGGGGTATTTCCCCCTCCCCCGTCACCATCAGTATCAGTGAAGGGATTTACAGCACGATAAGCAGCAATGTCGGTGTACATTAACCTTTGTTTATCAGGTGCTTGGTACAGTTTTAAATTTAAAGGTAAATTATTTAAAAGAAATCTGTCTTGATCACAAATTCCATTAAATAATTTTGTTTTAAACTGCGCTAAATTCCCAGCTGCAGTTTTTTTATATCTCTCTTCCAAGCCATCATTAGGTGAGTCGGCAGGGTTATGATCATCCATAATTCGGGGTCCAGCCCCGTCTTTATAAAATCCTGCAACTGACATCCAACTCAGTTGATCATTTCTACCGTATTTTAATAAAGCGTCTAGAATGGCTTTGTATTGAAAGTTTGATCCTATAGAGCTTGTTAATATTTGATGCTGAATTGCAAAATCTTGTTGTCTAAAAATAGTACATCCTGGAAAATTAACTAAGCCTACGTTATGTTTAAGCTTGATTGGCTTCCCATAGTCAGTCAATATCTGTAATGTTAATAACAAAGTTATTTCACGTAAATTTATGTAGTCAGCAGAAGTATTGTACACATCAAATTCTAGCGGAGCACCTCGAGAAATTTGAGAGATGGGTCTGTAATGTTTGAAGTATATTTCCTGTATTCCTGTTTCGACTGCGGGTGTATTGAACAAAGAAAGGCGCTTGTCATACCCTTCTTTTGCTTTTTGTAAAATGTAACTCATTTCTTTTTTTCTTTTTCTTAACAATCTTTTTCTTTTTTTTCTTGATTACTTTTTTCTTGATTACTTTTTTCTTGCTTAATTTTTTCTTAACAACTTTTTTCTTTTGTGTCTTAGTTTTTGTTACTTTTCTCTTCTTCAGTGGAGGGGAGTAAGAAGTGGTGTGTGTCTTTCCCTGACTTGTAGGAGAATGAGAATCAGAGTGGTTTAATTGTCTTTTAAGTTCAGATTTTGCTCGCTCTATCGAACCTTGAACTGGGGAAACCATGTGAATGTTACTCCCATCCCCTTTTTGGATTGGATAAAAATCATTTCCATAAATTTGACCTTGGACATTTTTCCATGGTGCATCACTCATGGTATATGAAATGTAGCTCATTGTATTATGCTTTACGAAAATGAAGTACAAACCTTGGGTTTTCTCCTATCGTCAAGGGATCAATAATATTACCAGTTTTGTCTACTAACGTGAATGTAATTCTGTTTATGTTATTCCGAGAAATTGGTATATAATATGGATTTAAAAGAAAGCCAGATTTTGATGTAATATTAAGTATAGGTAATATGGCACCATGTACACAACTGTCTTCTACTATATCACAACAAATGAATATTTCCTTCACGTATTCCTCACGTCCAATATCACAATCTATCAACGCACATTCCCAACCAGTGCTAAATACTAGTGATTTAGGTAGCTCGCATATGAATTCAGTGTTGTTGTTGTTTGGATGTATTGCAACTGAATCGATAGAGTTAACAAATACATACATAGTTGTTCATCATTCAGTGAACTTTCTATCTTTGATGGCTGTGGTAGGAATCCAGGAGTTATATCTAGCTGGCCAATCTACCCAACTCACTATGTATCCAGGGACGCCGTCCCTTTGTTTTTTTCTTATTTTCTTTTTGATAATGTATTCTACATCTGGGTCAGCGTTAACTTTCTGTAGTTCATGTTCATATAATTTTCCTTCTATTGGTTCATTATCCCAAGCTTTGACGTTATATAATGCTATACCTTGATTTAGTGTTCTAGATGTTACAGTGTATATTTCAATAGACCATTTTTCTGTGTAAGCTCTTTCAAATGGGGATCTAGACTGTTGTAAACGCACCCTATCATTTACTTTTAATTTAAAAAACTTTTTCACTGATACTTTTGGTTTTTCTTTTTTTGGTTTAGGGTTTTTAACTTGATATTGATTGTTCCACAAATCTACACGATCAGCTGACCTAGCTTGTACAGGAGTCATTTTTATTGTCCTGTGTTTAGCATTGTTATAAGCTTCAGTGACTAGAGGAAGAGCATTAACCCATTTAGGGGTACTATTCTTGTACATAAATCGAGTTAAACGACTCTTGATTGTTTTGTTAGCTCTTTCAGCGAAGTTGGCTTTTAATTCGTGTGTGGTTGTAAAATAATCTATACCCATCTCTTTTAAATATTGTTTGACTTCAGCATTCTTAAATTCAACTCCATTGTCGGTACGAAGCTTATCTGGCTTGACTTTTGGAAGCATCTTCTTTAACACTGACAACATTTCTTTAGCGGTTAATGTTTTAAGCGGTGCAGTCCAAACAAATCTTGTAAAAATGTCTATTAACAATAATATATATGCATATCCTTTGTTAGCTTTCTTATAATATACCATGTTGATTGTATCTCCATCCCATAAGTAATCCTTATACGACGCAATGACTGCAGGTCTTTTAAATTTTCTTCTAACCTTTCTGTGAATGGTGTAGACATGTTGTTTAGAAAGCCATTCTTTTACTTCTTTTTTGTTTATTCCTTGCTGTTTTACAGCTTGGTATAAAACCTCTACGCTAGAATAAGAAGCTGGGTTTATTGGGTCAAAATATATTTCACTTAAAATCTGGTTTTTATCTATATTTTCTGCCATTTGTTTGTCCACACAGAAGGATCCGCTAGATCAATTGGTTTATTGTTTACCGGTACACCAGGTGGGGGTTGGTCTGGTTGTTTGTTAGAAATAATTTTTGTTTTTGAAATATCTTCCTTTGTCTCAAGCTCTCCTTTTCCTTTTTGTAAATTTTCTATGACCGGTAATTTAGATGAATGAAACAAGGATTTAGGAACATGAGCTAAATTACTGTAGAAAAAAGTTGACGCTTTTGGTGTATCACCTGTTGTTTTTTGTACTGCGTCTTCCAATAGATCTGTGACATGTGAGCCTTCATGAGTCTTCCCTGCAGTTATTAACTCCCCTTTACTATTCCAATCCATATTTTGTGAAACATAGTGCAACAAGGCCTGTGCCTTTCTTTTATTTTTAGAACTGATAGGGAATAAAATTAAATCCTTTCCTACTTTTGAGTTTTCCTTTTCTGATATATTTGATTCATCTGTTGGCTGGATCGTTTTGGTTTTATTTCCTTTATCATGTACACCATTTCCAGTTGAACTTGAAACAGGACAATTTGCTTGTCTTGTGTATTGATCATATGGAATTAAAACCATTTTCTTCATATTAACTTTAACAATGGTGTTTCTATTGCTTTCAAAATTGTGTACAAGGCTGTTTTGTTCTTAGATATCAATTTCTGTCTAGATGTAACGGATACTTTTTTCTTTGATAGTTTTTTCAACAACGACTTATGCTGATGCACTACTTTTTGTTGTTGTTTGTTCAATGGTAAATTTAACAGATTTAAAGCGATTTCACTGATCATTAATGATTGTGTTGGTGTAGAGTGGTGTAACAACAATATTGCCTGTTTCTTACTTGTGTTTAAGAGGAAACGTAAAAAGTAGGTATTAGACTGTAGCAGTTTGCTCATATTTAGTCCTCCTCTGTCAAAACGTTATGCACAACTGAATTATACTCGAAAACACTTACTATTATACAAACACAAGACAGGAATGTGTAGTGTATTTTATTTGCTTTCAATAGTATGACTGAACCTCACTCGACGTTTTTTCCGTTCAGTAGTTGAGTCTGGTTCATCCAATCCCCAAATGGAACAAGCTTTAGGTTTTCTTTCAGCTGCATTGTTCAACCATTTTTCAAGCCGGATAATTTTTTCCTTCATAACTTTTTGTTCTGTTAGAAGGGAAAGTATCAAGTTCAGATGCGAGCGCTCACGTCTATTCCCAGGTCGTAATTTATCCGCCATGAAAAGACAAGTAGGAGACGATTTTAAGTGTTCTACATCCGCGTTGTGGCCCAACAACCAATCACCTAGTCTTATTCCACAAGTAAAACACTCCACCACAAAGGTACCATGTAAGAAAAATCCTGATTCAGACATTTCCTCAGCGCTAAGAATAAATCCTCTTCCAAAGAATGACTGTCTCCTGAAGTCTACGTCATGATATCCATTTTTCAGCGCCATTATTTTTGTAAATACACTATTGTGTCCTCCCCAGGAAAAATGTTAGTCTTGACTCGGAGCTCTTCGTTTGTGTTGTGTGGTGAAAGATCTATCAATAAGTACCCATATTGTGTTATCATACAATCTTTGTATGCCTCCTCTATCAGCTTTTCCTGACCTATTTGACGACCTAATATTTTAATCTGTTGGATATCTCGAGGGCTTTTCATAAGTATGATGTAATGACTATTTAAAGCTATTGTTCGAGCATGTTTCCCTTGCTTAAAAAAATTTTGTAGAACAAATATTACTGTTATATTCATATGATGTGATCCTTCTGTAAATAAAGATTCAGCATTAGGTGATTCCACTACCTCTGACATTAGATCATCTAATATGATCAACATGTGTTTTTTTCCAGGGTTATTAGGAATATCAAGCCCTTGTCTAAATTCCACATCATGCATTTCATTAAAAGCATCTTGCCATACACCATAACAGTAAACTATTCTCTCTGGCTTATCTTTAAACATATTTGTATTCTTCAATAATTTTTTCAGCCAAGTTGTTTTACCAGAACCAGTTGCACCACTTATTACAATAGTAGTAGGAGTTTCAAAAACAAAGTCTGATACTTGATACATTTTGAGTTCAAATGATTTATTTAACATAGGATGATATATTTATATAATAACATCGAGTAGACTGATATATACAGAACTGAAAGCGTTAAAAAGAAACACAAAAGTTACACAGATATTCTTCCACATCCTTTTTCCATTTCACATCAGTTCTTTTAGTTTGACATACTTCACATTTTTTAGCGTAAACTATATGTATTTCTTCATTGTGTAATTCTCTTATTTCTTCCCATATTTCTCCCAAAGTATTTGCACCTCTGTGAGAACTGCACACACGAGCTAATTTAGCAGGCATGCCTATACCCCAATATTTATCATATACAGTGTATAACAATGGCAAGTCATCTGATGTACATAAGCTCCTCCGCACAGTAACGTTTGTTCTCATTTTTTCTAGAGAAATTTCTTTCATATAGATTTTTCTTTTTTCCATCCAGTTTTCATTGTATTTTAATTTATTTTCTTGAACAAATGATTTGATTGGGGACTTATTTTCTGCGCACAGAATAAAATTATATGCTTCTCTAGCAGAACCAAAACAGACTCCAAACATTGATATCCTAGAAGGATAATCTATAGAAAGTGGATGAGATTTTCCACTAAAACCTTTAAAAGGAGGTATATTCCAAGGACATAGCGTGATATCTAATGGACTTGTTGTAATTCCATCAGAATGAACATTTCGTTTTGGATATAGGTATGTAAGTCCCGCTCTATCCTGCTCATAAGTGTATATAGTATTGTTTTTTAATCTAAATCCCTTGTTTTTTACTGAACTGGGTATTTGAGTTCTTAGAACGTCTTGATATACATTGAGTGGATTTTGAATACTTTTTGGGTTGACTCCTTTAGAACTAATTTTGAATAGTGCTGTCAATATATTAATGAGAAGATAAGTTTTACTGGAAAGAGAAACCATTTCATCTCCTTCTGCCTCTAATTTGAATACACCAGGTGTGCGTATGTCAAATAATTTATGTTTTTTACAACATTCTCTAGGGAACCATTGTTTGGACGATTTATAGTTATCATAACAATGGTTATATAGAAGATCATGAAATTCTTTTCTTTTACTTGGTTTTATGATGTGTTCAAGTTTTTTGGCAGATAAAGCTAAATACGAACTATCAGTATCCATTTCCAAAAGTTCAAAATCGCTCCTATCTACAAACTCATCCAGAAAATCATAATAAAATTCTAGCATTCTCAACTTTGCATATTGCAGGATAAAATATCCTAGATACATAGGTAGATTCAGAACGATTTTCTTTTTAGCTGACTCCACCTCAAACAATTCGTCATCTAGTTCTGTTATTTTTCTAAAGGTAGGCTGGTTTACTGCCATGCATGCCTCTTTTTTACTTTTGACATATTTTACAGATTGATGCTTTTCTTTGTCCATTATTAATGATCCATAAGCGCTATTACCTATCAGCTTCATAGTATCGGCTAAAATACTCTTACTAGAATCTCCATCTCCCATTCTACGAGCTTCAGTTACTTCTTCTTCAAATTCTTTGAAACATTTTTTTGCCTTAAATTCAACTACTTGATACACTTCAGTGACTTTCATTCCATGTTCAATATACCATTTTAACAAAGGAGTGGCAATCAATATTTTCCGAGCCTTCATACCTCCGACCAACAACCGCCGATCCTTCTGCAATAGAGAGAGGGAGAGAACAACATCAGTCAAGTCATTATATATATTTAATAACATTCTATAAATGTTCAATCATATACATCACTTACCTGTGAAAGATTGAAGCGTCGTATGTGGTCTTGCATATGAGTACCAATCACATCAAATGCTATATCTGTAGTGCAGAAGATAGGCGACATCTCACTGAAATACTCAAACGGTGTATATTTTCTAGATTTTCCATCACTCCATTTCTCAGGGACTTCTAAATCGACTTCAACTACCCCAAATAGCTCGTCCTTTTTAACAGCATTCAATATCTGCTGTATGCTCACTTCACTAGGGTATCTTCTAGTGAAAGGAGGAACAACATTACAGTCATTTAATTCAGGTACAGTATACGTTAATCTATTTAGATCACATTCCCACATTTGAGTCACTGTATATCCTTCTTTTTCTAAATATTCCACACGATCCTGTGTTCTAGCCAATCTTCTTTGCCTCAAGTCCTCATCCATTCGACCTTTCTGACAATCACATCCATGAAAGTAGCATCCCTGAAACTGATAAATGTATATGCTATCATTAAGGGACTAATGAATAGTATGTTAAGGTCATATTGCATACGACTATATACAATCAGTATGTTGAGTATGTTGAATGTATCAGAATATACAGTAGACTATTAAGATAACCAAGATAAAAATAAGGATGATATTTACCTCATACACTGTTTTACTTTCCAAGCAAAACCCATCCACTAGATATGGTCCTATTCTTTTCTCGTGATTACAATTGAGTTTGTGCATTATATGAATTTTTTTCTCCCTCATTATCCATTCCATCCATTTGAACATAGCAATGTATGTAGTTTGTTTTTCTGGACGAAACCCGTCTTCTTTTTCTCGTCTTACATAAGCCCCTACTGGTAATTCTTTTCCTATACAGTACAAATAAAGAGCATTGCAATCATATCCTAAAATGTTCTGGCAGAGCTTTCCTCCTCTTATTTTGGTCTCCCCACTCTTGTGGTACCTCTTAAATATGATAGAAGGACCACCTACAATGTTTTTCTTAAATGTTCTATACAAATCTTCGTCCTCTGTTCCAAATAGTTGAAAAAATGTGTTACTATTATACGAATGCTTGAACAAAAGTTGTCTAGCTATTCCTGGGACGGAAATAGCTACTTTGAATACGTCTATTCCACGATCAAAATAAAATAACTGCAGCTTTTTTACAGCAGAAACAAAAGGACCCACATCCTTATTGTTATACCAAACTAAAAAGTCACGAAAAGTTTTCATTTTTTCCTTTTCCCATACGTCTAAAAGATATTCATATTCTTCCTCTGATATATTGGAATCTTTTAGCTTAGAATAGAATGCCTGATGTGGAGGAAGCTTTTTTTCTTTCAACCTTTCCATTGAATCAAAATATTCGTATGGGAAAAACCCTTTACTTTCCTCAATCTCATATCCTTTTAAAAACTTACTGTAAGACGAACCATTTGCTAAATAATTTGAAATGTCAAGAAACTTAAACTTCTCAGTTGAAATGGTTGAATAGGCATTGATTCTCTTTATCACATAATCTTTTGTATAAGGATTCCCTATATCTAGAAAAGAGAACAACTTAGATTTAATTAGGTTCAAGTCATATTTAGCTGAATTGAAACCTAATACCGGTAACTGAGTCATGTAATTTTCTAATCCGGTTTTCAATCTTTTAAGTTTATAATACATCACCATTCCAACTCTTTCGTCTAATGTAGTTAATTTCTCCTCCTCCTCCTCCTCCTCCTCCTCCTCCTCCTCCTCCTCCTCCTCCTCCTCCTCCTCCTCATCTTCCCATTCCAAATCTTCCTCTAGACTCCACTCCTCATCCTCCTCCTTTTTCTTCAACTCTTGTTTTTTTCCTTTCTTTTCTTTACTTTTCATTTCTCTCCTATTTTGAGCATCGTCTTCCTCACATTTTTTTGGAGCCCATAGCTTCATTTCTTCTTTTATGTTTTCTAAAATATCTCCCCATTTTTCTGTAGCTAATCGAAGAGTTTCTTTCTGAATTTTGGTTAAATGATCAAACATCATTCCCAATAACTTTTCTAGGTCGTCATCAATAAAACACACTGGCTTATCATATAGAGGAACATTACTACAAACAGAAACAGAAACGGGGTGGTGATGCTGATTCCAAATCAATTTTTCTGACGTGCGGTCAAAAACAGATTTTAACATCGCTTCAAAATCAAATACACTATACCATGGATAAAGCGTTTCAGACGGGTTTATATCATACTCATGTTCTTGTAGTTCTGTGAATATATTTGATGGTGGCGTAAAGAAACCCCCTGGAAACTTAAGTTTAGTTTTGTTATCGCATACTGACAAGTGTCTTTTAAAATTAAACCCAAATTTGAAATGTTTAGAACACAAGAAACACTGAAACTTTGAAGCATACTGAGAAAAATTATATACATACGATAAATGGTTCTGATACATATTGAGATGCATCACAGACTTGTGATTTGTGGATGGTTTGTATAGAGTTATGGCAACCCCATCTGGTTGTAGATCGTGTACATAAATAGATATACCAAAACATTTTTCAAAGGTTGGTAGATCTAAAATTTCAATTCCTTTATATTTCCTAGCTGCTCTTGGGATTGTTTTACAGTTACCATTATAAGCCCGCCATTTCTTATAGTTTTCAGCAACTGACTTCGCTAGCGTTTGTTTGTGCCCCTGATGTAACGCTAAACATCTGAACGCACACAATGAATCGGAATAGTAATGAGAAGTGTTACCTGGTGGGTGTTCTAAAGCTTCTACACAGTATTTGTATTTTATATATCCTGGAATCAAACCCCTTCCCATTGGATAACCTGATTTTGATACATAATATACAATGTTTGTTACAAAGGATAGCCTACTTTTAGTATCAGTACGTACGTTCTTAAAATAACTCTCTAAGTCAAAGTTTCTAATTTTTTCTTGAACTCTTGCAAGGTCTTTATAGTTAGAAATCTGTTCTGGTTCCTCTTTTTCAAAAATCATTCTGTTATGATGAGGAACATAATACCTGTAATCCCCATTATCTATTTCCCTCAACATCACCCCAAATGTTATGTTGATCTTAAAAGTCTCACTTTCTTTTATGTACAAGTTATCTAAATTTCTTATTATTTCCTCTACCCCATCTTTTAAATCATTCGTAGGAAAGTTATATACACTTTCTACAGATCCATTTAAAGTAGGTGCAAGAATGAAACGTTTGTTAGCATTATACATATCTTTCATAGCTTGATCTATGTTTCCATCTTGATCTATCCAAGGAGCATTGTCTAAATCAAAAGGGACAGCCTGTAAGTCATCTGCTCCTCCATGCTGTAAACCTCTATGAATTAATAGTTTTCTTTTATTTTCAAACCGCTCATGACAAATAGAACAACAGACAGATTTTCTCTTCTTGCAGTCAGTTTGAATAAGCGGGGTGTTCCCATTTTTACCCTTTACTATTTCCTCCTCCTTCTCAATTGGATGAGGTAAATTAGTATGAGAAATCACTGTATCAGTCCCGCGTCCAGTCATTAATTTTTTTTTAGGAGCCTTAGATAAGCGTGGAAAACTCCTATCATTTGGGAGAGAAAATGAATATTTTTCCCGCACAATATTTGGGAAAGGGGTAAACCTTTCTCTTTTTTTCCCTTTTGTTTGTGCAGACGGTAATTTTGTCTTAATCTCGTTTTGTTTCTCAAACAAACTATCCTCAGGATGAGTTGTGGAATCAGTTACAGAAATACACGGTAAACGAGGAAAATCTTCCTCCCTCTTTAATTTAAATGAAATTTCTTTATCTTCCACTAGTTTTCTTTTATTTTTCATAGAAACTGGAGTCGCTTTTTTGAAACCCGATACAGAAAGAAGAGATAAGTTGTTCCTGTCTGTTTCATCTTTAATGGTATCTGACAAAAACCCCTGACTGATGTTAGAATGAGATATAGTTGGAGCAGGGAAAGAAATATCACTACACATTGTGTGAGAAAGAGGAGGAAAATCTTCTGTTACTGAAGTAGGTTTTTTGTTAGAGATCCTATCACAAGCTCTTTTTATTTTCTCTTGAACTAACTTTTGTTTTTTCTGAAGAGAAAGAACTTTCTCATAACTCAATTTTTTGAAACAGGTAGTAGGAAGAGTACCGTGCTTTGATGTGTAACTAAATGTTATTCGATCTTGTTCAATTTCTTCCAAAGTCCTAACCCTTGCTGTGACAAATGGATGGAAACTTAAACCCTTAGAATTAGCCCATTTTTGAAGTAAATAAGAACTTTTGCACTTGTTCACAAACTCAATTAAACCAGTTTCTTTTGTTTGGTCTGCCTGAAACAAATTGATATAAATATATTCAGACATACCTATATAATATACAAGCTCAATAATTGTTATACATCATGAGATGAGATGCTTACGTCCTGATATGTTATAGCTATAAATTAGTGAAACAATAACTCACCAGCTGTAGTCTTCGTTTTGTAGAGAGAACTAGATGGTCAGTGATCAAGTCGTTTGATCTGATATAATACTCTAGATCTTGCACGCTTTCAAAGTTGCCCAGGATTTCACGCCATTCCTCATCATTCATCGACCATTCATCACCTGGTTGTTCGATCTGTAATATAAAACTTATTAGTATATAGTCTATATGTATAAATTCAGCTCCCTAGTGTAGATATACTTACCAAACCCTTTCGGATCAGTCTCAATCGTTTAGTCACTTCGGTCCTGTGTTGAAACCCCATTTCTTCCGACCAGCTAACCACGTTATCTTCGTTGAAAAAGGATCCCATATAGGATTCTAGCGTTTTGTTGTTCCAAACGATGTTGAGAGCAGTCATGTTGAATCGGTGTGTATAGCAACCAGAGTGGTGTTTTGACTCATACAAGCACCTGAGTTTATATATAAAACACAATCTCTTATCAAATCTACACCTGTTATTTCTCAGTTTTAATCTAATCTATCTAGTGTAGATTGAAACATAGATAACATCCATTTTTACAATCCTCATCTTGATCCTATTCTCACTAAAAAGTAAAATGGCGAGTTCTGGAGCAAACCTAACGAATGATGTCCCGATGCTGGATGTAAAACTTTGGGTTGGTCAGGATTATCAACACCTGGATGAAGCCCACTTTCAATTTGACTTAGGAGAAAGACTTTTCTTAGTCATTCGTCATAAAAGAAACACAGGAGGAGCAGGCGTGTTCATCGCAAAGGATGGTGTAGACGTTGAAATAAGCCTCCCTACTTGGATGGAAATGATAGGAAAACTATCACAAGCAAAGTGTCTTTTCTTAGACTCAGTGGAACCATTTTCATCGTTTCCTATACATGATCTTGTACTATCTAAAACACCTGGTAATAAGATATTTGCTCTGTTCCTGGAAAATGGGAACTCCTTTACCATGAATGCGGAACAACTGGATAAAATGATAGCATGCACCTCTTGCGCAGAGTACTATAGATGCGATCAAGTCTGGATGTCTTTATAAATCTACAGTACCGACTACCAGCAGTGACAATCCAGGCTAATAGACTTATAACGTCATGTATCGCTATCATTTATGTACTGTTCATCTATGTATTTCAATTACTTCAATACAATAATGCTATAATATGACTCTATGAATCTTTATTTATATGGAGAGAGAGAGAGAGAGAGAGAGAGAGAGAGAGAGAGAAAGGTTAGTATGATATATGCATACATGCTTAGAATCACCTCACCCACTCACCTTATCTAAATACAATGACTTAACCCTTTAAGGACAGTGATACAGTTAATAGTCATAGTTTCTGTGGGAAATGACCAGATGTATCTAATCTAAGCGACCATGCTTGTTATATAGAGCACAAGATTCAAGATGGTGACAAGTAACTAGGAACGCTCATACCAATCCAAGATGGCGACCCTCCCTCCCTCCCTCCCTCCCTCCCTCCCTCCCTCCCTCCCTCCCTCCCTCCCTCCTATCGATGCTATCCAACATGGCGTCAAGTAA
Source organism: Harmothoe impar (assembly GCA_947462335.1). Taxonomy (NCBI): domain Eukaryota; kingdom Metazoa; phylum Annelida; class Polychaeta; order Phyllodocida; family Polynoidae; genus Harmothoe; species Harmothoe impar. The sequence continues at coordinate 28,073,835 of OX381717.1, forward strand.
CTAAGAACGCTCATACTAATCCAAAATGGCGGGTAAGTTACTAAGGACGCTATCCAGTAGTTAGTTACCGGTAAACAACCCACCCCACGTGGATCCTGAATTACTAATCTACTACTATTTTCCATATTCATAAGTAATTTCAAGACGACTTTCATAACTATTTTGATGCTTTTACAATATTGAATAAAGAATGAAATCCAGTTTCATCGTGTCCTTGTGTTATTTCCTGTTGTTCTCATGAAATGACGACTACAGGCCATATTTTTATTGTGGGGTGACTGTGTTTTGCTAAAAGCTCAAATAGTCAAATGGGACAATATTGCCGATATCGCTTTATCCTCCTTTTGTCTATGAGATAATGGGTCTGAGCATAAAACATATCAAAGGGGGGGGGGGGGGTCATCTTAAGACCGGGGATTTCATTGAGATGATTTGTCAAATAATCAGGATATATCAAGATGATTTTAAGAATATCTAAGTCATTTTTAAGCATCATTTTCATGTGAACTTGCATGTGTAATTGGTGACAAATATGACATAATTATGTAGGCCTATATAAAAACTGCTGGATCCATAATCATGAGAGCTCTACTGGTGAGGCCTGTGCCGTCACTCTCAACTAAACATAAACCCCTGTTCATATAAGCCAATCGTTTGCTTTGCTATCTGAAGCCTAAATGAGGTGTTAAGGTTGATCGCTACTCATTGAATACGGACCACTGCGCAGGTCTCTGCGCATATAGCTTATATGTATCAGATTGAGCTAATATCAATAAACTAGAAACATATATATGCTGACTAAGCTATATAAAAAGATCGGACAATTTCGAGCAAAATTGAGCGTTTTATTGGACTTTGAATATTTGATGTAGGCCTATTCATAGCCAATAATATTTGCTATTTTTTATATAAGTTAGAACATTTGACTTATTAATCAATAAATCATTATCTAGATATAATTATAAAGATCTCATTAGGTTCTTTGAAATAACCAAGGGTGGGAAATACAGCCATTTTATACCCAGATATTTGCCCATTTACCCATTTTTTTAGGCTCTAAATATGAGATTTAGACCATTTTTGCACTATTTTTTAACTTCTAAGGCCCAAAACCATAAAAATATGCCCGGGACCACCTATCAAAAGTCCTTTTAAATGTAAGCTATTGATCTGAACATTTTTTTGAAAAAATAAAAAAAAAGTTCATGGATTTTTTTCAGTGATATTTAGATATTGCTGAAGAATTATGCGTTAAATTTGAATAATCGTCATAAAACCATCACGTTTTTTCATACAAAGGTACGTTTTTGGACCATCATTCTATTTTATTAAAAGACATAATCTAGGATTATTCATGTGCAATACAAAATTAATGTGGGCATTGGTTCACTAAGAAAAAAATCATGATAATTTCCCTTTTTTTTTGTATTTTTTGGCAAAAATAAAGAATACTTTTTTTTTTCAAAAATCTGTAACAAAAAAAGTAGCTCAGGACCCCCCCCCCCCCCTATTTTTTTGCATTTTCCCTTTCGTAATGATCTAAACTACCCTGATGCAAAAAATTAGGAAATTCTATGGATGAAAAGTTAAGAGTAGCGATCAACCTTAATTTGTGTATCAATAAATAGACAAAGGCTCACAAGTTTTAGTCTGTGGACAGGGTTATTTCACGAGTTGAAGGGGGGGCCGTATTTCACAAGGCCATAGGCCGAGTGAAATGCGGCACCCCCTTCAACAAGTGAAATAACCCTGTCAACAGACTTAAGCGAGTATGCCTTTGTGTTTATTTTTTATCTTTTTCGATTCAAATTTTCAAAATTATGGGAGGGGAAGCCTAAAAAAGACATTTTCTAGGTCGTTCAAATGTAAACAAACTGCCATTTTTGATGACGTCATAGGGCCATGAAATACGGCCATGGGTTATTTCACGGGGGGTGTGCAATACGGCGTTCTTTGGTTAAGTCAATGGGACTGCTGTATTTCATAAAAAAATAAAAAGTTAATCCATGTAGGCTATAGACAAAGGTTCACGAGTATAGTTCCCCACTGAGCAGCAAGGTCTGGTTATGATGTCCTCCCACTCGCTGAGACGGGGTGGGGCCAGCCTACTAGCAGAAAATGTCATCAGCCTAGTAGACATTAAATATCTAGGGGACTGGAAGAGTGTCAGTGTTCTGTTATACCTGACGCGTTCACTGGATTCAAAGATAAACCTGGAGAGGAAAGTGGTGTCCGGTATCTTCCAGAATCCAGCAGCATTTCTAATGGACTGACTATAAACGGTTTCCTGCGGTTGGGTGTGATTGGCCTGTTGATAGATGTGGTCATCGTGAAATAAACACACCCAAACCTAGTAAGCCGTTCTTGTGTATTATCATGTATAGTATAACTCGTATCATAGATGACTTTGTGACGAAGGATTTATTGTGGGCATAAGACCCGCGCTTATGGCGCTATAAATATGAGTGACTGTCACCCCCTCTGGAGGAGAGGTGGGTAGCTCCATAGGACCCTCACCCCTGGTGGGGATTGGACTAACCACCTGTGTGGCTGAAACAAAACCGGCAGAACGCAATCCGGCTTCAAGGCCGACAGACCTACTTAATTTTCTTTTTTGTTCTGCGTGTTGATAGATGTGGTCATCGTGAAATAAACACACCCAAACCTAGTAAGCCGTTCTTGTGTATTATCATGTTTAGTATTACTCGTATCATAGATGACTTTGTGACGAAGGATTTATCATGAAATAAATTGACGTCCCTGTTTAATACAACCAGTAGGCCTATTGATGAATGAAATTGAGAGTTCTTTTGGTTGAAGGACCGTATCAGATATCTCATTCATAACATAGTCCCTAGGACTACATGTGTAGTCTGGGGCTCTGGATGGGGGGGTCCCATGTCCCCTGTCGATTATAAGAAACCTGTGTCACTTATGTCACTAACCTAATTCAATTATTGGGTATTCTATATCGATAGAGACACCTAACCCCACTTAAATTTTAGTTATCCTACTTTTTGATGAAGAGAAAATGAGCAAATTATATGCACACTGTAGGATCCCAGATTTCAATTAGAAATATTTCCTTGTCGCTAAGGCCTAAGCTTGATGTCATGTCACTAGGCTTCATGTCACATGTCGATTTTAAGGTTTGGCCATGTCATATGTCACTTAGGTTGCCATGTCACATGTCGATTTTAAGAAACAGCCATGTCAAATGTCGATTTTAAGAAATGCCCATGTCGCCATGTCCGGATCGGGTCCTTATGGCGAAACTGTTATGGTAGTATTGTGTCTGTCAACGGATTAACTCCCGACCCCCGTCCCCACTGCCGCCCCCTATGTTTACTTAGTGGTTAATCAGCATGTTGCGCGGCACCCCAGCGTGTTTGCTCTGGTACAGTACATCAACGACCGCATTGACACGTACCATGCACAGATGCAGTGGCCTGGAGATGGGGAGCGAAACAAGCACAGGGACACACCAAGAAAGAAGTACCGAGAGAATGATGCAGCTATCCTGCAGATCAAGGCAGCCTACAGTGCTGGGAATCTTGCACTCCTGGAGTTCCTTGACCGCATAGCAGCAGTGTACAAAGGGCAGCATGAGGATCTACCAGGCAGGGGCGGATTTAGGGGGGGGGGCGGACCCGGCGTGCGCCCCCCCTATTTTTCTGTATATTTTAATGTGACAATTTCCAATACCCCCAGTACATTGCCTATTTCACGCCCCCCCCTTTTTCAAAATCCTGGATCCGCCCCTGCCAGGTGTCAGGGGCCAGGCTCCCGACCCAGACGCAGAAAGTGGTGTGGAGGAGTTATCAGACTAGGACTAATGGACCACACAACGTGGGTCCCCCTATATAGGACACCCACGTTAGCTTTCACTCCTCAGTATGCGGTGCCGTACATGGGTTGTATGCCAGCCAAACTCAGCTTTCTTTTGATACCAAATATGCCTACAAAGTCTAAGTATGGGGTTTTAACGTGGGGATGCATGAATAAGTAATGAAGCACCATATCACCCCATAAGGGTTTGAATTTGTAAGATTTAACATGTTTTGTAGTCTCAAAATTCCAGGTGGGTTATTTCAAAAGCGTTGTACTCTCGGGCTGTGTACTGTATAATGTGTTGAACTCGAGAACCATAGTCCTAGGATACAGATATTAATGGAATAAAATAGTATATAAAAAATATATGATTTGGATTATATTTGATTATTATAGTCATGTATAATTCACCTAATCCAGGTATACATGTTTATAGTGAGCAGCCTAGCAAGTCCTTTAGAGAGAAAATATCAATCTCCAGAACGGACTGTCCAACTAGCCACCACCCCCTCCACTGCTACAGTCCCTGTGTAAAGTAGTATACATTATAATTGTATATATTTACGAGAATTTATGATTACGTAACATTACATAACCATTATTAATATGATTATGAATGAATATTAATATACTATTCATAGATACCCTTTTGACGTTATAATACAGACTAATCTTAGATATAGGCTAATTAAGTATGCATTGGTACATGTGCCTTATGAGCTTGGTGATTATGTAATACTGATTATAGTTATGATAAGCAGCAATGCATGAGCTCATACCGTCCAGGGAGCTCATGAATATTAATGAGGCAGGTGGGAGACCTGCCTGGAAGATAATAAAGAATCAGTTATGTTTGAATCAGCTTGGAGTACGTGTCGGTCTATTCATATTTATATGTAAAGCACCAACTCCCGTTTTACAAATGGCGACCACGATCGATTCTAAGTAGACAGAAATGTCTACCGAACACTATTAGACCGACATGTTATGCTGATGTAGTATTTTAGACTGTGTGGATGTATCTTCGTGGTTAGATAGTTACCTGTGTGGTTGGATTCTTCGTGGATATAACATTATTGTGATAGCAGTATATACAAACAGACAAGATGCAAGCTCAAGCTGTAGTTCAACAACAGCGCATGCAACTGGAAGCTAACCAGGCTCTCAGCAGGAAAATCAAGGACTTTGCAGACTCTTTAATACCATTGGATGGATCGAACAGGGATCATTTACGTAAATGGATCCAGGACATTGACAACATTGCAGCCTGGACTAATGCGCCCGACCCACTGATCATAGACCTTGCTGGTCAAAAGGCTCAGTCTGCATTAAGGGCATCGTTATTGGCGATAAAAGAACAGTTGGCAGGAGCGCAGCGCACATGGCCTAATGTGAGAGAAGGTATTAAGGCTGAGTTCTTGGAAAGAGATGAGACCTTATATTTGCAACAACGTCTGGATAAGGTGTTACAGGAACCTTTTGAAGATCTCAGGTCTTATGCACGGAGATTCATAGACCTTAAGAACATGGCTTACCCCCTGGCGGAGTTGGCCATTCCCTCAGTGGCAAACAGACTAGTGACTCTATTTCTGGGTGGCATATACGACGATAATGTGCGCCAACAAGCTGCTAGGGGTAGGGCTAATAAGGATTTGGCTACAGTAATGCGTGATGCATATGACATTGAGGGATCTTTTGATCTAAAAAGGAGGGGAAATTCGTCATGTAGGAAGGAGGAACCAATGGATATTTCTGCGGTGGTCACAGCAGCGGTGGGGGTTCAATTGGATAAGGCGGTGGACAGGATTGAGCAGAAGTTTAAGACTGTACAAGGTGAGGTGAAATCAGTGGGGAAGGTGACAAAGCAGGCTGTAATTGCAGCAGTACGCACAGATGCTACACCTACTCCAACTGCACAACCTCAGGCACAGTCTACCCCAGCCCCCGCACCACAGCCGGCTACACAGATATATACACAACAGTTACCTCCCTGGGCGTATGTTCCTCCATGGCAACAACAACAATATTGGCAACAACAACAACAGCCACAACAACAACAACAGCAGTGGGGTCCCCCACAACAACAGCAACAGTGGGCTCCCCCTCAGCAGCAGAACTGGGGACCACCTCAAAACCAGCCTCAGCAGCAGAACTGGGGACCACCTCAAAACCAGTCACAACAGCAGAACTGGGGACCGCCTCAAAACCAGTCTAACTGGGGCTCAGCACCAAGACGCCCTAGGATTTGCTATGAATGTGGCCAACCAGGTCATTTTGCTAGGGCATGCCCCAAGAAGATGGAACAGATTCAAGCAGCAGTGGACACAGCTTTCTCTAAGTTCAATGGGGGAAACTAAAAGCCCCAGATCACAGGGTGAGTGTGGACCTACAACTGGACGGGGTTCATATTTTATCCCTTATTGATACTGGGGCAGCTAGATCGATGATGAAGACAGAGGTGTGGCGTATACTGTGTGATGTGAGAGGCCAGCCTGCTATAGCGAGGAAAGGATTAAGGTTAAGAGCACTATCAGGGCATGAACTACCGACGAGAGGGAAAGCAAATGTGAGAATTCATGGGAAACTGTGTGAATTTTATATTGTCGATGAACTATCACATGACGCCCTGATAGGTGATGATGTACTTTCTATTTTGAAGGCAGATATTTCTTATGTAGATAGAACTGTTGTACTTGGAGGCCGGCCTTATGTGGCTGTTGAATCAGTACACGCTAGTAACACGATGGGGGGAGTGTATGCTGACATAGATTACTGGAAGTCTATGTACCCAGATGTATTCCCCTCAGCAGACGACCCAATTGGACATACTACCTCTGTTGTGATGTCAATTGACACGGCAAATGCGTGGCCAGTCAATCAGAGACCATACAGGATGTCACTCATGAAAAGGAGATTTGTAGACCAAGAATTAGATAGACTGTTGGAGGAGGGGGTAATAAGTCCATCAGCATCACCGTGGGCTAGTCCTATAACCATAGCAACCAAACCAGGTAGTACTAAACTACGCTTATGCTGTGACTATAGGAAACTAAATGCTCTAACACGTAAAGATGCATACCCTATGCCACTTATACAGGACATCTTTGATTCTTTGGAAGGGGCCACAAGGTTCAGCACACTCGACCTCAGGAGTGGATACCATCAGGTAAAAATGCGATTGACAGGTAGATACGTCCGGTTCCAATGGTCAGACGCCTGTCAACAAGCCTGGGAGACATTACGAGACGCTCTCATGTCTGATACGGTACTTGCATACCCCCAATTGGACAAGCCCTACTTGTTGTATACGGATGCGTCAAAGTATTGTATCGGAAGTATATTATGTCAGGTATCACCTGATGGCATTGAGAGGCCAGTTCAGTATATCTCAAAACAACTTTCAGAGACACAACAACGATGGCCAGTGGTTGAGAGGGAGGCCTATGCAGTAATATATGCGCTGAGGAAACTCAGACCTTATCTGCATGGTGCCGACTTCACAATTTACACTGACCATAAACCTCTGAAATGTCTGTTCGCCAATGAGATCAAGAATTCTAAAATTCAATGCTGGGCTGTCACTTTAGCCGAATATGCTGCTCCGATAGAATACAGACCAGGGAAGACACATGTAAGGCCAGACATGTTAAGCAGAATTCATGTAGATGGCGAGCAGATGGATCCTGCACCTGATGACCCCACCATGGCAGCAGTATTGCTGGGCCCGACTATCAGTAAAACACTGATGGCTATAGACGGGTTCACACTGCAACAACTGATAAAGGATCAGAGGAGAATGCCAGAATATCAAATGGGGACTGATATGGAGGACGACTACTTCATAGAAGAAGGCCTTTTATTTACACTAAGAGCGCCACCCGGTCAGTTAGAATACCCACGTATTATATTACCAAAAGCTTACAGGGCCCAGGTAATTAATAGATCACATCTAGAGGTGGGACACATGGGATTCAGGAAGACATTGACCAGGGTGCAGGAGGCATATAAATGGCCGAATATGCGCAAGGATGTATTGAATGCATTAGACAGATGCCCACAGTGTGCTGTTAACAAAGTGAGGAAGGAACGGGTGGTACCAGATCCAATGCCAATTGCAGAATACCCTGGTAAAGTGGTGGCGATAGACATAACTGGGCCCTTTGCCGAAAGCTCTGGAAAGAACAAGTACATATTAACTACAATAGATCATGCCACAGGGTACGCAGATGCTTTCCCCATACCAGACAAAACGGCAAGGGCAGTCTACAATGCACTCAGCCGGAAGTACATCCCCAATCACTTGCCACCGGAAGTGATCCTTTGCGATAATGGGCAAGAGTTCCGCTCAAATCTTGTGAAAAATTATTTAAAAGAATTGGGGGTGGAGGTGAGACATATATGCCCGTATAACGCTCGCGCCAACGGCCGCGTGGAGAGGTTTCATAGATCCATCAAAGACATGATAAGGAAGTTGGTTAACGCCAGACCATCAGAGTGGGAGGATAGATTAGGGGATGCTATGTTGGCACACCGCACAACGCCGTCAGATAGTTCAGGATTTACTCCTTTTTATCTGCACCATGGCAGGCACCCTTCAAAGACCTACTACACCTTATTAGATAGGCAGCTGGGCGTTAGCGCCACAGATATGGCTCAAAGGGTTGATGACGTAACACATGATCTACAAGTGGCAGTTAAAAATGCTTATCTCAACAGGCAGTATAATGTGGACAGATTGCGGGCAGAAGCTAATGCTAAGCCCCTCCAGGTGGGGGACGCGGTGGTGCTTTTATCACATGATACAACCAAACTGGATCCCAAGTGGGATCATGGGTACTTGGTGACTAGGATAAGGGGGAACGTCATATCTGTGGCAGGGCCTAACGGTCACACAAAGCAGATATCAAGGGACCAGCTGCGACAGGTTAATCCGGATATTGAGTGGGCGGATCTAAGGAAGAAGCAGACACGCACCGAACGACGCCGACAGGCGTTAAATAACCGCCAGGGGCCAGCACCCAACGCCGACCCACCCACTCTTCAAAATGATGCTGGGATACCACTGATAACGCGCGACCCTGGATTGGCTCCCCCTCTCAACCACCCACACACGCCCACGCATACCACTGTAAGGGGGAAAAGATCAGCCCAAGATACGGCCACCACCCACTTGTCCCGGAAGCGCCCATGGACACGCAGTAGGAGTGATATGGAGATGGTGACTTGGATTAATGCTACACGCTTTTTGGTAAAACAAAACGCACTGCATATAGTACAGGTACAGAATGAGACCCGCCAAGCTGTATTAGCATTAAAACAGACTCAAAATGAACTAGACGAACAAAATAGATTAATCGCGGCAGTTCAGGTAGGCCGCACAATTGACAATAACCTTCATGATATACAGTTGGTGATTCATAATCATATTAATGCTTTGAAACAATATCACCTGCAGAAACTCGACCTAGAAAGGGGTTGGCTAACTGAAAATATTATGTCTATTTCCCAACTGACCCAATGTTTAGAACAACTCTCACTGAAAGGCTTCACTCCCCTTAGTAATGTGTGGTACTACCAACATGTGGCTGTCACGCCACTATGGACTGGTGAAGATCATTTGGCATTTAGAGCCGTATTGCCAGCAGTAGATGCAGAAATGTATTTTAGTTACACTATAACGTCAGTACCGATTCCACTGACAGAAGGACATTACAGGAAATTTGTAACTAAAGATAATGTGGCAGTGCATACAATGACTAGTGCCTCATTCTACCCTCAGGACTGTGCAGGTAAATACCCAATTGTTTGCTGGCCGGAACTGGAAAACACACACAAATCGTGTGAGGCGCAGTTGGTGGCGGGAGAGAAACCAACTGCATGTCATGTAAATATATCAAAGTCTATGAATGCTACAGCCACGATTGTACGTCAGGAAAAGGGTAACCCTGAAATTATTATCGCGCCAGCTGATAAAACTGAAATAATGACACTACGCTGCCCTTCAGCCAGCCCTGTTAAATATACTATAGATAAACCAACAATAATAATGTTACCAGACACGTGTGTTCTGGAATCTGATAATTGGAAGGTGCGTGGGGTAAAGTATTTGCATTCAACTCTACGTGTAGACCCACAACCCGCTATTGCACTACCATCTATAAATGTTTCGTGGCCTAAAGACAGCAATGTAGTTCCGGTTATCAAGTCCTTGAAGACAATAGACAGTGTACAGGTACCTTTTGTTCATATAGAGAAATGGCAACAGGAGGACGATAATTTACAATTTAAGACAATGCCTGATGAAACATTCTTTGAAAAGCTACAAAGCCCATATGTATCACTGGGGAGTAATGGGACGACCTTGGCTATATCGATATTACTGTTAGTAGTGAATATATATATGATGTGCTGTTCCTCCAGGGCTAGGGCCTTAAAGAATATGATAACTGGTGGGAAATCTATTGAGGAGGTGCGCACTGAGATACCACAAACCCCGACCCACATTCATGTTGCATCAGCCCCTGCCAGTAACCCCCCACCCCCACCCTACAACCCACCCCAAGTTCCCTACAACCCAACCCAAGCCCTCCCATACAACCCACCCCAAGCCCTCCCGTACGACACTCATCAGACCCTCCCCTACACCCTACCCTACGATGTGTCTGGTATGGTTGGGAACAGACAGACACCACACATGCAGGTAACCATTACCCCAGAGCAAGTGGCAGAAATGATTTCCTTTAATAGGCGCAGGGTACCCGCGAGACGTGTTACTGAATTTGAAGATGATTCTGTGTGAAAATTATGATTAGAGGATAATACTGTGTGGATATGACGAAAGAACAAACTGTGTGGTAAAACTGTGTGGTAACGGACGATAAGACATACTGTGTGGAAATTATATTAAACTAAAGATGATCTATGTTAGACCTAAGCATGTTAGTATTGTAGAAGTGACACTTGATAATGTGGTTGATATTTAGGAATGTTAGTAGTGTTAGAATGTTATATTGATAATGTGGTTGATATTTAATTGGTAATTAAAGATCTTGATGAAGGGGGGGACGTGTGTAAAGTAGTATACATTATAATTGTATATATTTACGAGAATTTATGATTACGTAACATTACATAACCATTATTAATATGATTATGAATGAATATTAATATACTATTCATAGATACCCTTTTGACGTTATAATACAGACTAATCTTAGATATAGGCTAATTAAGTATGCATTGGTACATGTGCCTTATGAGCTTGGTGATTATGTAATACTGATTATAGTTATGATAAGCAGCAATGCATGAGCTCATACCGTCCAGGGAGCTCATGAATATTAATGAGGCAGGTGGGAGACCTGCCTGGAAGATAATAAAGAATCAGTTATGTTTGAATCAGCTTGGAGTACGTGTCGGTCTATTCATATTTATATGTAAAGCACCAACTCCCGTTTTACACCCTGTTCGCCATAACAACCCTGGGTACAGAACCCCAATCACCACTGGGTCTCAGAATGCCGAAATTCTGTAACCTCTAAATAAACACCCCCTAATCAGGCTGTGTTGATGTATCACTAGACCGGGACTTAATCCCTTTTCCACAAACATTGTTAAAATCTATTCTGCAAACAGGTTCGCCATAAGGACCTCAACCCGCCATGTCGAATTTGGTGGTCCACACCTATTAGTCTCTAGGACTACACGTGTAGCGTCACTAGGCTTCATGTCACATGTCGATTTTAAGGTTTGGCCATGTCATATGTCACTTAGGTTGCCATGTCACATGTCGATTTTAAGAAACAGCCATGTCAAATGTCGATTTTAAGAAATGCCCATGTCGCCATGTCGAATTTGGTGGTCCACACCTATTAGTCTCTAGGACTACACGTGTAGCGCGGCAGTGTAATAGTCCTGGGGGACTACAGTGGCCGCAGTACTCGGTCTCCTGCGTTGGGCGCCACCTTGTGGGCAGATCAAATTGGCGTTTTAGCCGGTGACAACTTTCAGCACGGGACACAGGAAGTGGCAACGGCGCCATAAGTAAACAACTGCTGTGCAACCCGCTCGCAAGTTCAGAATTTCTGTTGTTGTTGTGATTTAAAACAAGATGCCACCAAAGAAAAAGAAGGGTGGAAAGAAGAAGAAAAAGGAGGGTAAAGGTAGGTTGTCATTCTTCTCTCATGAGTGAGTATTTAAATGACTGGGGAGGGAGAGAAACACAAGTCACAAGTGAAAGCAGGGGAACTGGAGCACCTGTTCAGGCCTGACCACTGTCACTGACCAGTCCAGTGACTGACTTTTAGCCTCCAGTTGTTGGTGGGGGGGCGGGGGGGGGGGGGTGACCCACTAAATAACCAGCAAATATACCGTAATGCAAAAAAATGTCAAGCCCTCTATTAGAGTGCTCATTTTTTAACCGCAGTGCAGGGGAGGGGGGACCAATGAGGATAACCGATAAGCGTATAGCTAGTTATTACTGCTCTCGGGGGGGGGGGGGGGGGAGTACAAAAATGTAGACCCCTTGACCAGGGCCAGCGGGTGTGTGGGGGGGGGGGGGGGGGTAGTCTCCAGAGCAAACACCGGCAAATCCATCCACGTCGCTACGCTATGTTACTCGGAGCCGAGTAACATAGAGCAGCGACGTGGATCGATTTGGCAGTGTTTGCTCTGGAGACTAGGGGGGGGGGGGGGGTCGGACGAGTCCCCAGAGCTGCTTATAGAGGCGACCCCCCCCCCCCCCTCCCCGACGGGCCCCGTTGTTAAAAGATGAGCACTCCCTATTAAGGTCTAAGACTAAGAGTAGGGATGGGGGCAACAATTCTGCAGGGCACTTTGACTTTCATCGCTTAAAACAGGTGGACTTTTTCTAGTGTTTAATATGACTTATGTTGCATAAATTCAGCTCTGGACCAGAGTCTAATAGCGATCTATACTCCCATTCTGTGGCATACATCATGACAGCGTTAGATCATTACCGGTATGCAGTCCTTGAAGGGTTAAATCGAATGCTGTATCTATCATGTTTTTGCAGATGGAGAGCTCACCGTGGACGACAAGTACAAGAAGACAATGGAGGAGATTGAGGCTCTCAAGGATCACCTCGGTACCTTTATTGATTAACCAGTAGACAGGATAATTTTAAATATTTTTCTTTTTGTTTTAACTGGAAAAGGGTGATCCTTTTCATATTTTTATCGTAAATGCCATCCTTATCTGTGGGTTTGATATTAGCTAGGTCTTGTCATTGAATACAGATGAGAAAATATAATTAATGATTGGAGAATTAAAAAAAAAAACTACTTTGTAGTTTCAACCTTTAATTTAAACTTAGTAAAGTTTAATACATCTAATAGTACAGTAAATGCAGTTTCATTACAGATATCTTCCACCAAATTGAAGCAGAACCAATAAACTATATATCATATGAAAAGGCTAAGCATTTCAAGCAAATCAATTCAATTTCAATTTGCAAGTTTTTTATTCTGCAATCGCAAAAAAAAATGTAAAAGTAAGAAATACAACCATATTTGTTTCAATAGGATTGCAGCTTATGATGCTTTATTAATTTATCTGCATTTACATTAAAGGAATTAAATAGTTTTGTATGTATTACATTTCAGCTATCCGTAAGGAGATGGCGCGTCGTTCCCAGTCAGCGGCGGGTGAGTGGAAGGAGAAGGTTCTGACGGTAGAGGACAGTCTGCGGGAACACGAGGACACACAGCGCGCCGTCAGTGCAGGTACGTGCCGCCTTCTGTACTCAGTACCGCCTAGTTCTCGCATACCAGTATAAGCCTAAAGCCCGGGCCACACGACGCAGCAGCAGGTAACGCTGTTTTGAGCAGATCCAACACGACCAGACCTTACAATCTGATGTCATTTACCTGGCGGGTCTGATACAGTTGTGCATTCCAAACTCTTCAGACTGTTGGGTCAGGTTGGGCGGATTATGTTAGGTCGGGTGAATTACGCAATTGTTGCCACGGCTTAACTTGTGTATAAGCCGCACCTTTAACTTTGACAAATTATATAAGTGGAAGAGGGGATCTAAGAATTGCTTATTTGGTACTGTAGTGTACATATACTAATGAAAACTTGTATAAGCCGCATCCTATATAGGCATGTTTGGTATCAAAAGAATGCTGAGTCTGATTCACATACAAACGTGGGAATTTTGGTACTGTAAATTCTGTACGTTACTGTAAATTCTGAGGTGTAACCTGTGTATCGCATCTAATTATAAGCCACACCTAGACTTTGGCTGAAGGCTGATTCTGCCTACTTTAGATAATAACTATATTACCTGTTTCAGACATGACGCGTCAGTACAAGACGATGCAGACAGAGATGGGGCTGCGGATACACCAACTGGAGACAGAACTGCAGCGCACACGCTCTCAGCTCGGTATGTGGAGTACTCTTGTTTGGTAAAACACTCATTTGATTCGATTGTTCCAAATAGCGCCTGGAATTTGTGCATCTCTGATAATCATAACCGGAATTTCAGGATACGAGGATGGTGTCGACTTGACTCTGCTGTGCTACCTTGATGAATGAGAGAAAACTCATTCAGACCGGACCACGGTCTCCTTAGCAACATGTTCTGACATCACTGTGACATCATCAGAACATGTGGGGTTACCTTAGATACAACTCATTGTTGCATCATCCTTTCTTGTGTAGAGTGATTCACTCTCCAAGCATAGGTGTGTGTTGCCAAACATATTTCTAGCAAAAGTCCTTTAGTTTTCTTACAGGAGGGGTAACAGTTCAAGGTTTCGACCCTATCAGGGTCTCATCAGGCACAATTTAAGCTATCAAGGTCTGAGATATTATTTCAGTCTCGGTTGTTGGTTTTAACAGCCGGATGGTTGCTGATATATGAGCCATTACTAAATTGGTCATGGTTGATCAGGGAGGGTGTGATGAGATGTTTGCATATTTCATGTCAGTCACAATTTATAGTACTCTCAGTATATTAAAAGGAATTTTCATGTACATTTTATGTTCATGAAATTTCTCCAAGATCAATACTTCATGAGGGCAGCCTGTAATAGCTGGTTATCTACGGGGATCTGGGGTTGTTTGGTTTTTTCTAGGGGTAGTTGAGGGTACTGTGTTGAATTTAAAAGTTGGGTGCATCTATTAAATTCAGGCCATACGGTACTTGGGTGCGTAACTTGAGCATCCAATGCCGTTCAATCTTGTCTCGGAGTTTTCCGGCATAATCACTGTGGGGGCTTTGGAAGATAAAGTCTACCACATGGATCTCGACATCATCTAGGCCTTTATCATAATCATAACCGGTGGTGCCACCTGTAGTGTGGCAGAGCCACACTGTCAGACCCAGCTTGGCCTGGGTTCAAATAGATCTTAAAATCGAGGGAATTTTCAGATAACTAAATTCACTGTGAAAATACTGACATAGTGCTTCAAAGTGCTGTGCTCTTTTTCATCATGACACAGGGCTGCATTCCTGTATCAAGGTACCATGCTCTAGTGGTGCAGTAGATGATGAAATACACTTTCTAACAGGGTGTGAAATACACAGTACACTTCGAACAACTTTTGAAAAATGTCTAAATGGAAAAATTGTTAACTACCAGGACAAGACAGCATTGGACAAATTCATTGTAGTTATGAAGGAAACTGACCATGATATTATAAATGCTCTTGCCAAATTTATATAATCTGCCTTTAAACAGAGGCAGCAACAGCTTTAACTTAGTGTAGAAAATATAGCGTATAAGATTACTATTATTATTTTGAGACATAGGTGCTATACATAGCCTGTATTTAAATGAATGTGTTAGAAATGTGAATGACCCGCCTTGGTCATGTATGCCATGTTTGTACATTGTGGTACATGATACTCTGTAGGTATGTCTGCCTGGATGTGTGTGTTTGTAGGTGTGTGAATGGATTACTCTGTATGCTAAACATTAATATTTGTCGATTGCATATACTTAGTTTTGTAGAACAATGCAGCATATAAACCTATAGTTGTGTAGAACGTAGTTTTGTAGCATATTGTAGTGAACTTACTGTATGACACATAGGTCAGTACTGACCTCCCTTTTGTTGTCAATAAAAGCTATTATTATTATTATTATTATTATTATTATTAATGTGTATCAAGGTATCATGTTGACAACGCGTTTAGCGTGCACATGCAAGGGTTTTCAAACTGATTGTCAAACTTCTAGGATCCCATAGAAATCATTTCTAAATCGCCACATTATGTCGGTCATTTTCACAGACCAGACAGAGGCGACATTGAAGGCGACGAGGGAGGAGAAGGAGAAGATGGAACAGCAGAAGGACAAGGAGATCGCTGAACTCAACAGCCGCATCAACACCATGGGCAGCAAGTACGGCCTCATCCTAAACGTAAGTAATGTTAAACATGAGAAGCTTAATATGAGGCAATGGGCAGCAAGTACTGCCTCATCCTAAACGTAAGTAATGCTTTAACATGAGATTATGGGCAGCAAGTATGGCCTCATCCTAAACGTGAGTTAAGTTTAACATAAGACCATGGGCAGTAATGTTCACAGTGGAGTCCTAGTTGTTGGAATGTTCCCAGTGGTCTCCACTGGGAACATTCCAGGAGGGTCAAAGAGACCATCCTGGGGGCCTTCTGCTGGCCGAGAGCACTGCAGGGGAGGCGGGGAGGGCCTCAGGAGAGTGGTGTGGCCGTTGTAGGGCCTACTGCTGGGTGGGAACGATTGATAGAGAAATATATGTTTCCGAAAAGTGAATTCCAGGAATTCCAGGAAGACTTCCATATTCGGACAAATGACAGGAATGACCAATGTGAAGACCCAATAATCTGAATTAAGATCTGAATCTGAGTTTTTAGAGCCTTGTATGATTCTGATGAAGTACACGTTGTGTTTTCAGGAGGCGATGGACGAGTTACAGCTTCAGATTACTGAGGCTAAGAAGGACTGGCAGTGTGGAGCCACCGCCATACAGGAACACAACAAGAGGATGCTGCTCGGCTTTGACCTCAACCCACTCGACTTGTGATACACCCCACGTGGAGCATTTGTGTGGACATCTATATATATGGCATTGTAAATGTTTCTTTAACCGGTGATCCACTGCTGCGAGTTTGCTACAAATGTTGTCGTCCGGGAAAGGCTTACGAGTGCCTCGCAGAAATCAAAACATTTAGATTTCTACGAGTTTAGTCGCACGCCGCTCGTCCCTCGCAGTGACGTTGTTGCAGAGTCGCAGCAGGTGATCCACTGATAGAACGTTCTCTCCGTGTTTACACGCACGAGTGCAATTCGCAGCAAATTCGCAGCAGTGGATCACCGCCTTTTTTTTAACCCTTTAAGGGTGTATAGTGTTTTGATGGTTTCATGATCTTTGTCGTCATGATGCTCACAGCGGGTCAACATGACTGGTGGGTGCTGGTGGGTCACTGTCCAGCGCTACATTGGCGCGTTGGTGAGTCACTCGCCAGCACTTAGTTGGTGGGTCATGACCACAAGTTTTGCTTTAAGGATTAAGGTGTTTTTTTTTTAATTTTGATATGGTAAAAAGTGTAAAAAATGAAAAGAACCAACTTTGTGTTAGTATGAGAAATACTTCACGTACTGACAATTCTTAAGAAGTATGTGCCAAAATAAATATACAGTGTACAAAGCACATTAAATGGACAATATGTTAGGATTGGCGGAAGGAAATCAAGTTTGACTTCCGAGGCACATTCAAAGTCAGCCTATGAAGACTTTCCATCAGATTTATCTCAACCTGTCGCTATTCTATGAAGCGAGTCAACCCTCCGATTTTCTCACGTTTCTTTTTTAAGTAAAAGGAGCAGACCTGCAGTTCATGTGTTTAACAGGTTGTTTTTCTTTCATGTGTTGTCAAATGCTACTTTGTGAACCGTCAAGATCTAGTCAATAAATGAATATATAAATCCTAAAGAAGAATCAAGTTAAATTTATGACGAAAACGCCTTAAGATTATTGTCCCTTTTCTGTAATACTATAAGTGAAAAAAAAAGTGTAAAAAAAATATATACTTCATTAATAACACAGAAAACCCAATGTTATTTTGTCCTTTTACTCTCAATAATTGGCATTCTGTATGTACATACATAGACAAGTTTTATCACACTCATCTGGATTCTAAATGACCGAATTCACACTACTACAGACCAATGCTGAACCAATACTAAGTATTGATCCAATAATCAATATTGAACTAAAAATACTCAATATTCAACTAAAATTTAATATTGAACCAATATTTAATATTGAACCAATGGTCAGTGTTGAACCAACATTGGTTCTTGTGATAGATACATTCCATACTATAGGTGACAGTCTCTCTGGGTTTGGGTATTTTTAGTTTTTTTACAGCGCAGAATAGCAGTTGGTTGAATTCTTTTTTTCTTCGTTCGACCTTCGACCGTACTCCCAATCTCTCATTCTGGCGGTAAATCACAGGCAACTAAAGCATCTGAAAGAAATGTACACATTTAGAATTCAATATATAGGGGAAAGGGATTTATACGAGAATACTACGTTCAAGATGCGGTAATGACAGTTATTCCTAGACTACGTGTTGTTTTGTATCTCTCATCAATTGGTTTTCTTTTAACATCTTAAAGAACACACATGAATCATTTGAACATCCCACCTCTTTTTAAAGCAATGTAACTCTAAAGTCTTCGAAAATTGGACTAAAAATACATGGAAAATTGTAGGGGTGATCTGGGGACTTATTGCATCATTTACAGTAATCAATATACAACATAATAAGCCCACAGAGCGCTTACAGATATATTTAATGGCATTTTAGTACTCAAAATACCAGTATTGGCATTTTCTAGTCTAAATATACAGCAGTCCAACATTATAGCACTCCAATGCACTATATGGATATATATCTAAAACTGGACATCGACATCCATGTAACAGAAAGCTATATTTATTAGAAGTAGAAATCCATGAATATCTATATGAAGGAGAACACCATGTTCATGCCTATATGTCTGTGTGTATGTTCATTTCGAAATTCAAGATTGCAACCATTGATTGAATGCCACCATGCTTTCAATGTAATCTCGAATTGCAGTTGCAGTAGTTTGATACTAATAAAAAAAAATCTATTCTATTTTTCTTTCATGAACAGTTGGCATCCCATAGATTCAAGATGGCTATCACTTATTGAATGTCCCGATGCTTGAAATGCAATCTTGACTTGTAGTTGCATTAATTTGATACTATCAAAAAAACAAATCCTATTTGATTTTTCCTTCATTCAACCCATTCAAGATGGCTACCATTTACTAAATGCCACAATGCTTTCAGTGCAATGAAGAATTGTAGTTGCATTAATTTGATATCTATATAAGAACATTTCTATTTGATACCTTTTTCAAACACAGTTGGCACCCCATAGGTTTAGGATGGCCACCATTCATTGAATGCCACAATGCTTTAAATGCAATCTTGAAATGTAGTTGCATTAATTTTAAACTGTTAAAAACATCCAATTTAGTTGTTTTTTCATGAAGAGTTGGCACCCCATAGGTTCAAGATGGCCACCAATCATTGAATGCCATAATGCTTAAATGCAATCTTGAGTTGCTGTTGCATTAATTTGATTCTTAAAAAAAAACTTTCTTTTTTTTCTTTCATGAACAGTTGGCACCCCATACATTCAAGGTGGCTACCAGTCATTGCATGCCACAATGCTTTAAGTGCAATCACAAATTGTAGTTGCATTAATGTGATACTAATAAAAAAACTAATTCTATTCTTTTTTTTATTTATGAACAGTTGGCACCCCATATATTTAAGATGACTACCATTCATTGAATGCCCCGATGCTTGAAATGCAATCTCGAATTGTAGTTGCATTAATTTAATGCTAATAAAAAACAAATTCTTATCAATTTTTCTTTCATGAATATTTGGCACCCCATAAGGTGGCCACCATTCATATTAATGCAAATAGAATGCTTTAAGTGCTATCACGACTTGTAGTTGCATTAATCTGATACTAAAAAAAAAAAATCTATTTGAATTTTCTTTCATGAACAGTTGGCACCCCATAAATTAAAAATGCACCCAGCACCCAGGTCAACAGCTATATACAGACACGTGTACCTCCCCTGCCTGTTCTCCTTCAATGCACAGTGAAGAGGGTGGGAGGGGGTGACCATCAACAGTGCATAAACACTTTGATTGGATGACAATGCAGTTTTTATATTACAACCTAAATTTGTGCAACAAAAATCATCAAGAAATACTAAGTATTTTTTCCAAAGAATAGCTTTTCTAGAATGGCTCGGTATTCAGGAATCCTACTGCGAATAAAAAAATGTCAAATTCTAATTCTAAATACCTGAAAATTGAGATATGCTGACGTTCACGGGTTATGTAGGAAATGTACTAAAAACAGCAAAAAAGGGCAACAAAACGCTAATTTTCTCAAAAACTGTTCAGTAGGATTTTTTCTAACTGAGGTTCCACTGTTTTCTACCCTCATATTACACATTGGCATAGAGAATATATTGACACCTAGTCAGGATTTTGCGCTAGGAGCAATCTGTGAGGCGAAAAACAGCCAAAATGAGCCACTGGTCTGAAGTATAAAACTGGGCATCGATCACTATAGAGCTACAAAGAGACAGAGAATCGATGTCCAGTAAAAAGGCACAGGAAGAGTGTGAGGGCCCTTATTACACCAAATACAGTGATCTAATTGGGATACAAAATGGTAGTCTACATAAGGAGATACACTTAAGCACTATATGCTTCCACTACACCCACCTATTGTACAACACCGGCTTCTCTGAGTTTTTCTACAAGTGTCGTGACATCTTCTACTTTCTGTCCTGCCTCGCGCACCGGGGGATCCTCCACTGAGAGGATCTGTTGTCGTGGAGAGAGGTCTACGCCATAGTCAGCCGCTGTCTTCTTAGCAATGGGCTTCTTCTTGGCTTTCTGTTGGAAAATACATTCGAATGACAGAAATATATTTCCAACAACAAAAATTCAATAAATCATACTCTATGATAAGCATCGCATAATTTTCTCTCGATAGGTTAGACTGCCTATACTACAGTACTAAATTTCAGACCCCCTGTTTACGGACTTATAGAGTTTATGGAAATTGGGCGTGTGGCTAATACGCGAGTTAGGCTTATACGCGACAATTCACGCAACGTACCATGATGTTGGGTAGGGTGGCGTAGCGGGGCTCGTTGAGGCGTAGATCAGCAGTCACGATGGCGGGTAGCGATACCTTGATGGTCTCCAGACCTCCGTCCACCTCCCGGACCACCGTCAGCTTACCATTGTCTTTCTTCAACTCTGACGCAAACGTTGCCTGGGAAAATTGAACATGGTTGATTGTATGTTGCTTAATGTTTTAGTTTTCATCAAACACAAATTCCATATATACACAGGGATGTTATTTCGTTTTCAACTTTGAGTAGGAAAGTAATTGACAACAGCCTATTTGGGTCTTGATCTCCCTCAAAATACCCCTTCCCACCATCCCAGCACCACTACCCACAATAACTATTAAAACATTTGCACAATGGATTTTGAAAAGAATTCTTTGGGTCAACTTTTGGGTCTAAAATAGTAGGAAATTCTACCATTGCTGAATTGATCATATCCCTGATACCGTAATTGGCAAGGGGGTAAAGGAAAACTCAAGTCTCTGTATCCTTTGCTTTATAGAAGAAGAGTTCCTGGATATTTACCTGTGGCCAGTCGAGTTGGGCGGCGGTCATCTGTCCTGTCTGGTTGTGGTCGCCGTCAATAGCCTAAGGAACAACAAGAGATTATAGACATGTGTTTATCAATTGTAACTTTTAAAATTTCATTGATTTAATGATCCGAGTGAATTTTCGGAGTATTTGTAAAGCTGGCTCACTACAATTACCGGGTATACTAAAATCGATTTGAATGAAAGCAGATGGTGGTGGGGAAACAAAATGTATGGGAGTCTAATGCAAACATGCATTGACGTAAGTGGTCACAAAACAATGGAGAAGTTTTATGTATTGACTTCATTTAGCCTAAAGCAATTTAGTAGTTCGGAGGAAACTTTCATTGAGGAAAGCTTAAGGGTTCAATATTTTTTGGGTGTTAAAATCTCTGAAACCCTGAAAGGCAAAAAGTGTTTTACTATCCAATGTATAAAGTAAATTGACATCCTTAAAACTACATGTACCTAGTATAAGTACTGTTAGGGGTCATTCATAACGTATGTCACGCAAATTTTGGCCATTTTCAAGACCCCCCCCCCCACCCCTTTGTCATGCTTTTCCCCATACCTCTATCATTGGGGACCAAGACTCCCACCCCCCCCCCCCCCCCCCCCCCCACCCCCTCGGGTGTGACGTACTAAATGGATCACCACTCACCTCTGTGAGCCATGCAAGTGAAATCATGTGTGCAAGCTAACTGATGAGGCTCAATAAATAAATATTGTTAAAACAAAGAAACATTTTTTAATCCATTTATCAAAGAGCCTCTTCTGTGTTGTCCTTCCTCACCTGTTTGCCGAGGATAACCAGGTCGACCTTCTCCTCCTCACAGATCTTGGCGAGTATCTTGGAGACGTGGAGGGGCTGCATGGCCTCGTACTCGGCCCCCGATACCTCGACGTGCACCCCCCGGTCTGCGCCCATAGCCAACGCGGTACGCAACACTTCCTGCAACAAACGGTAAACTAGTTTTTAATCGTTTATTTTATGTTTGTATTTATATTGGTTAATATTACAACAAATAGCTGTTGATCATGATGAACACGCAAATCTGTTCAAGGGTGTTTATTGTAGTCTCGTGTATAAGGCGCGCTTTGTACTCGAATCAGAACCAGCTTTAATTTGATGACAAACGTGATTCATGTCGCCTTTCAGTTTTAATGTACTTGGTGATTTCCACCTGGTTTGTATGTGATGCCGGTCCTGTCCATATCTTGTATAAACGGTTATGATAGAACTTGTCGAGGCCATTATGGGAACTACTTATGCCAACTGTCGTCATGATGCATAAATGAAGCCATGGTGAATAACTCGCCAGTGCTATATCATATGCATACATCATGTCGACCCTATGGCGTTGACAACTTGTCATCCTTAATGGGTGAAATATTAATTAGTTGCTTACCTGGCACTGCTTGGGTCCACATGAGACGATGACCACTTCGGACGCTAACTTCTTCTCCTTGAGTCTGATGGCCTCCTCCACAGCGATCTCGTCAAACGGGTTCATGCTGTGTTTGACGCCCTCCGTCACCACGCCCAACTTGTCTGGACGCACACGCACCTGTACAACCAGACAACCTCACTTATTGATGCTATAATTTAATCAATTGTTTTTTTTTGTTGTTTTTTTATTTAGCCATCACACTGTACAACATGGATTTCCAGGGTCAATGTCCATGTGCATAAAAGGTTTTTGGCAACACTGTAGTATTATCAAAGAGATGGTTTCCACGTGAGGCCTGTCATATAGCCTACATTTCTAACATCTCAAAAGCAAATGGTAGGCCTACATGCTAAATGGATTTGTCATAATATTCATTTTAACTCCATTTTCAATGACATTCCCTGACTCGCAGCAAAATTTCACAAGATTCCATGTTTTCCCTCAATTCCCAGGACTGGGTATGATTGCATGTTTCTACCCTCATATAATATCAATCAATTAAACATTGGCATGTGGACCTATCCATGCCCTTTTGTTTGTAAATGCTGGTGTTGTTTATGTGCTGTACAGCACATGACTGCCGGTAGTCAGAATGCTATACAAGATCGGAGAAAGAACAACACAAAGTGCCACGCCCACCTTTTGGGGGTTGTAGACTAAATGTAGTGAGAGTGTATTACAGAAAGTAGAAATATCGGTTGTGTATCGAATCCTGAACATGTCTACATCTACAGTATTTTTTTTTTCTTGGGGGGGGGGGGGGATCTATTTGGCTGGTGTGTTTTTTTCAGACCGAAAGTTGAGACTTCAAGTCTGTTATTGTTACTGTTATTGTGTAGTCTAGATTTGAACGCCAAGAGGAGCTGATGTTCACTTTATTATCAAACAATAAGTGCATAACACAATGACTCCAAACCGAAGCTGATATGAGTTGGTCCAGTCCGGTTAGCGTTGGATCTAGTCCACCTCAGATATCTCTCTTCTTATCTCAGTTAGATAGGAGATTGATTAGATCTTGGAGTTTTCATCCTTGCCACTTTGGGCTTTTGCTGAGCCTGAATTTAATAGTTTGAAATGGCAAATATGTTGCACCAAGACTTTCAACCTAAAAGTAAATCTGATCTGAACTTCAGTATGAAAATTAAAATCATTGACAGCTGCTCTAAATTGTCCGCTATGAAAGCGTCATTGCTGCCACTGGGAGTGGCTGCCACTGGCAAGTTTTGGCACTGGTTACAAAATCACACCGTCACTTGTCAGTGTCACCGAGTCTGTGGCAACTGTCTCTCTGCAGACAAAGAACTTGACACTAAACATTACTCAAATACGTCGCTGTACTACAGATGTTATAAAGAACAGACTTACCTTGACTGCATAGTCAATTACTCTTTTACAACCGACTAAAACCCGCATTGCCATCTTTACTTTTGGGAGATTTGCGTCCACTTGGGCCGCGAACCAAAGGTCAAGGTCAACTGACTGTGTCTTGTCAATTGTTTGCCTATGTTTTATAAGAACAAACCCGTTTTATTATGTTCCTAGCCATTGAAACACAAAGTAAATCAATAAACATATCTTGTTTTGAATTTCTACATCTGATGACATGGCCTTTTTCTGCTAAAAGGCTGTTATGATGGTTATGATATTATTGTAAAGTATTCTGTGTGCAGGTTTATTGGGAGACACCAACTTTGTTTTTGGTGACCGATTCCCAAATGTCAAAGTTGTTTTAATGAAATTAGGGGGCTAATTTTGTATACATCCTCACGTTTGGTGGAAAAACGCTTACAAGGTAAGTCACAAAAGCTTATTGCGGTATTGCTATACATCTACGATGTATAATAACCAAGTTATGTCAAAAGTTCTGTATTATCGCCCAATGAATACACATGCAATTTCAATTTGCAAATGAGTTCTGTCACCGGCCGGCTTCTGACAGTGACAGTGACCGTAGGCCTACTGCCACGCACCTTTCTGGAAAAAAAATCAGTTTACTGTTGTAAACATAAGCCTAATTTTTTGGGGGGAGGGGGGAGAGGGGTAGATAGAGCTTCATTATTATTACCCGGTACCATATTTAATACATTTTAATAGACTATGTTTAATATGTAAAGGAGTGTTCATTTATTAATTACAGAGGGGTGGTGAGATTTTGCGCAGAGGCGCGAACATTTTTTACCCCCACTCTCCCTCGAGAGTGCATGGAATATTTTGTGCCCCCCTCGCTGAAGGTGCCAACCCCCCCCCCCCCCCTCCCTTTGAATTATACTATAGTGGCCTAGTTAGCTAGTAATGCGGGTTTTTTTTTTCTAAGAAAGAGGCATTATAATCTTTTATGCCTCCTCCCATCTCAGGAGGGGTCGGAATCTTTTACGCCCCCTCTCAAACCCACCACCCTCCCTGTAACTATAAATGAACACTTCCTAACAGTAAAATGGCATTAGGCCTACCGTGCATATGATCCCATATATATAGGCCTACTAAACAATTTATATGAAAGGGGGAAATGATGACACGGGGTACGTAGGGTCAGTCTTGGAAGATATGAAATATGATGACAGCATACTTAATTGACTGTCTCCTTACCTGATACCGGTACTGTACCGGGTACACTGATAAGCCGGTGATCCACTGCCGCGAATTTGCTGCGAATAACACTCGTGCCGGTACACAAGTACAAAACGTTCCAGCAGTGGATCTCCTGCTGCGAGTCCCTGCGACAACCAGACTCGCGCATCCAGTCTCCAACTCCGCTACCCTACATAGGGACTGGTCGCACTTGGATGCCTGGCCGTACCAACAGAAAACCAATGCACTCGCCGGGCGCAATTTGGTGACGTTGTGTGGGATAGCTGAATAACGATTGGCGAGTGTAAATGTGCGCGCGCATTTCGAATGTTGACGTTCCAAGTGCAACCAGTCCCTACGGAGGGAGGCAGAGTTGGAGACTGGAAGTGCGAGTCTGTGCGACAACGTCGTTGCGAGGGCAGTGCGGCCTGCGAGTAAATTCGCAGAAATCTAAAAGTTTTGATTTTTGTGAGTGTAGTCGCAAGCATCTCCCGTACGAGTACATTCGCAGGAAATTCGCGGCAGTGGATCACCTGCTATAGGCAAAAATATTATTTCGACCCTTCAACCATGTTGGAGTTATTTTGACCCCTCATAATCACTGAGAATTCCCCATTCACAATTCTAGTACTGTTCTAGTTTACTATGGGGTAGCATCGCGAGTGGTGATATTGCTCCTTTAAAAGACAAAGACTGTGGACGGGTTTTAAAAAAATGTTACCTGTTTTGAGCGAAACCCCTGTGTAATATGAGAATTGGTCGTACCATAAAACTTGCGGCTTCTACGCGAGTCAGATCACCGGTCGTAGGATCGGCCCAGAATCAGGGTGAGGCTTATACACAAGTTTTTTCTAGTATAGTACAGTACAAAAATAACAAATTCCAGACCCCCATTTAGGCTATAATTCCTCAAAGTTAAGGGGCGGCTTATACACAAGTTTGGCTTATACGCGAGGATTTAATACCTATTAGATAATAAACCTAAATCTGACTGAGTGAATGTCTCTCCTTCCGCAGCCGCCAGCACCATGTTCCCGCGGCTGGTGTACTACCCGACCCTGCTCTACAACGTAGCCATCGAGAAGCTGGGGCTCGTGCAGTGGTACAACCGCATCGACGACACCGTCATACTGGGCGCGCTACCCTTCACATCCACCGCCCAACAGGTACCGGTAGCTTCATCATATTTAGCGATCAATAAAAATAATATGCCTACCGGTAGGCCCTACTTATGGAGTGTTCATTATATAACAGCAGGGGGTTGGATTTTCGCACGAGCGCATGGAATTTCCAAAGGGGTCTGCATATTTTCTGCCCCCCCCCCCCTTCTAGATGGGTCAGTTCTCCATCCCGCCACCCCTTACCCCTCTAGAGGGTCAAAATGC
The DNA here is from genome assembly GCA_947462335.1 of Harmothoe impar. Classification (NCBI taxonomy): domain Eukaryota; kingdom Metazoa; phylum Annelida; class Polychaeta; order Phyllodocida; family Polynoidae; genus Harmothoe; species Harmothoe impar. The sequence goes on from OX381717.1 coordinate 28,100,818, forward strand.
CCCGCCCCTCCCCCCCCCCCCCCACGCATCCTGTTGATAAATAATGACTATTCCCTTATGTAGGGATATCATGTTTTTATATATTTAGTAACGGCTGGTCATCGGCTGGGCGAACTGTTTCATGTCCATCATGCGCCAATACTTTCACTGTGTATTTCAGTTGGCCAAAGAGGAAAATGTGAAGGGTGTAATCACCATGAACGAGGAGTATGAAACCAAAGTATTCTGTCCAGACGAGCAGGTAAATCACCTGTTACATAAATTCCATCGCATAATCTACATCGATTTCGCATACCGGTACACAACAAATAAATGAATAACCTGCACCTGAACCCTATAACCCATACATGGGGTCTGATTTTCACTACTTTAGAATCGTTCTGTAGTAAGTAAACTTCCAAAAATCCTTGTCGATAAGATTGGCAGAAGTAAACCGCGCTGGGGTCTGGTTCTCCTGATATTTCCTGTCTTAATATACGCGGGAATTTATGCAGATGATATAGAATTATAACATCTTTTCTCACCATCAATAATAAAGGTAGAACGCAACCCCCGGACCGACCATTATTATAATCACCACTCCATTAGTACCTCACTTTCTTACGACCAAATTCCTTGTTTAGGGTTGGTCGTCCCTGGGTGTGACCCAGCTGCGTCTGGACACCCAGGACCTCATCGCGGCCCCCAGCAGCGACAAGATGCGGCGAGGGGTTGACGTCCTGTTAGCGCACCGCGAGGCTGGGACCAGCGTCTACGTACACTGTAAGGCCGGACGCACACGCAGCGCCACCATCGTAGCCGCTTACCTCATGACCGTGAGTGTTTTTGTTTGTAGTAGTTAAACCACAGCCAGACCCCTGTGCGCAGGATATTGGCGACAGTCAAGGCTGATCACGAGTCGTGGACGAGTGTACTCAGCCGTGATTAAGCCAATATCCTTAGTACAGGGCTCTGGCTATGGTTTAACTGACTTATGCCACACCAGTGGTGAGTGCTTTCTCACCTTTTGTACGTCATATACAGTCGGTCCATTTCTTTTGTTCTGCCGGCCAAGTGTGGTACATGTATAAATTTTGTTGATGTTAACTATGGCTGTCCATCTTAACAGAGATAAGGCTGCAGTATTCCTGGCATGCAGGGGGTAGTGGTTCTGTTGTCGACCAGGTGAATTATTACACCTACTGCCAGTCTGCCTGGCACTGAGTAGACTGAGTAGTCAGGCGCAGCAAAACTGAGCTCTCCCAATGGGACCAGACGAAAAATCAAGCAATCTATCAGATAAAGGCTATGTCAATGTCGGCAAGGGGATAGAGACCAATGTCATTACATCCCGGTAATAATACTGTTTGATTTCATGTTTATGTCCTTTCTAATATTGATCACTTCAAGTTAACATCAACATTGACTTCATTCATCCTAAATGCTTTCATAATATAAATCATTGAAAATGTTGATCATAATGATTATAAAGTATCCCAGCTGGATAATTTTGACTGTTTTGTGTTGACAGATCCATGGCTTGGACCCGGAGAGTGCGGTGCAGTTTATCCGAGAGAAGCGACCACACATCAGTATCCGTGCTGCGCAGCGCGAGGCTCTCCAAGACTTCCACACCACGATACGCAAAGATGACCATTCCACTGTCAAATAAATCTATGAACTAATTAAGGACTAATTTATTCACAAAGTATATATTGCTGAACAATCAATGTGAATGCAAAATGTGAGATGCAAGTTTTTATGTGCAAATAATGGCGTCTGATTATTGAATACTGTATCTAATCAGTGTGAAATTCGTATGAAAAGAAACTAGTGTTCATATATACGGTGGGAGTTTCTTATCCACCACTAGTCATCTAGTGCATGAAGGTATGGGGAAAAGTATGACGAGGGGGTGGGTGGGTGTTTAAAATGGCCAATTTTCGTGTGACGGATACAGGATAATTCGTGGATGACCCCTAGACCAAGTTTACAATAAACATATCCAAGCCCCTTCATTTAATATCCTAAGTTTCTTTTCCGAATTTCGACCTAATAAAATGGTTTCAATGTAATTTTACCGCTGAATAGTTTGTTTCTTTGTGATCCTATGTAGTCCCATTGACTAACGCACTTTCTCAGGTTTACCCTTTCACAAGAAAAGATGGATGACCGTTTAGTATGGAAAAGGGTCTCTTTACAGCCTAGCCCCCCACCTCCATTGACGAGAAAATGATTTGTTATCTTTGTAAACCTTTTAGCCTTTAAATTCCTGGAACTAGTGTTCCGATTCCTAAGTATCGGTATGCATGTCAAAAATTCTCACAATCGCAGCTTTTCAAACATGGGACTGCATAATGAGTGAGTGAGTAATGGATGTTTAACGCCATTACGACAACTAAGGTCATATTCATGGCGAGTGGGACTGAATATATACCAAAGTGGGACCAAAACTCCTTCGGATATTTTTAAATAGACAAAGTGCATCGGTGTATGAAAGATCCACACCCTCTATTATGTTAAAATACTGTGAACGTATATATTTTCACGAATTGACTACAGAGTGCAATTTCACATGTAATTTGCGGATTTTGCAATCTTTTGGTAGCATGACCAGATAAAGTCGGGATAATATGAACTCTAAAACCAACTGCTTAGTTACGATCCAACTTTTCCCTATTTCTGAATAATTTCAAAATATACCGGTAATACTATAAATCGCCTCGTGAGTACTAAACCATAATACAACACAAATTCAGCTTTCATTCTTATTTTACACCACTCTTTATTATCACATCTTTATCTTATTGTACGATGACGGTGCCAGCTTTGGGTGTCTTCTGTTTGATCTGGAGTGCGATACGGTCCAAGTCACGGCGACCCTGGGAGGTGAGGCGGCGACCACTGTGAACCAAACATGGACAGGTATTAGTGATATGGTATACAAATACAATGTAGGTATGTGACAAAAAAATTAAAATGGACGGTTTCTTCTTGTCTCTATCACAGTTGTATGGAGAAACATGTTAGAAATCATATTCTTTTGGAATTTTCCTTTTATCACCATAATTAAAGAAGTTAGAGCAGTTTTGATGAGGCAAGGTTGGGTATTTTTTAGTCATTATTTTAAACTCTACAAAGAAGGATGGTCTGTGACCTTTTCACGAAATTAGGCTTGATTTAGAACTTAGATATACCCATTTAAAGTATTTATTCCCTGAAAGACCGTAACATTGCAGACATATTGCAGTTTGTCTGATGCTTGTATGACCATTAGAACCGAAATAATGGATTTTTAAAGAAAAAAAGTAGGGAAAATCATCAATTTTGATTGAAATTAATTAATTATCAAAATCGGCGGATCCTATATCTCTGTTGATCAACAATAGATTTCTTTTATATTTGGTACAGTTGAGGTTAAGACTATGCTCTATCAGTCCTATATGTTTTTCAAACAGTCCTATAATATCTTCATATAGGATTTGAGACTTTAATCAGGCGTTGGTCTAATTAGGGCCGTAATTAATTAACCAATTAAAGTACATGAAAATTACAAAGCCTACGGTGGAGAAAAAATTGTTTTCTTACCATTAAAAATGGGAGGCACACTGGCAATCCAATATTAACCCTATATAAATGGCAATAACAGAGAATACCCCCTACACAGTGCTCCAAAAGCAAGCACAGATTACCACGACGCCCCTGCAGCCCTGATAAGCGCGGACGTTCACATACCTATACAATGTATTTTACTCATTTGAAATGATGGCATGTGTTGTTAATTCGGTATATAACCCACAACTCATGCCAATTCAGAGGATCAGTATTTCAGTTATACCGTGTCAAAGTTGGGGGTGCTGCTTATAAATACGCAAGTCAGGCTCAATATAATGAGTGAGAATTTAAGATATCTGTACGGCTTCACACAAATGGGAACTGGCTAATAGCCACAAGATCCCTCAAGGCTATATACCCTCTATGGTTCCTGTATTCCGGAAGGCTCCCGAAGAAGCCACTCTACTTCTTCACACCCTGATCACTAAGGTCCCCGCTCCACAGAGGCGTTACTCACACTGCCCGGTCTATGCTAGGACCACAAAACTAAATGTTCTGTGGACCCACCTTCATTTTGGGATTCATCCCCGGGCCAAAATTGGATTTTGTTAATTGTATTTCCCCAGTTTGTTCCCACGTGGTCCAGGTTGCTTTACACTCTGAGAAACAGTTACGGTCTTCTCAAGGGTGGCGATGGAATCTATGAGGTGAATTAAGGTAGAAAGCACGCCCCTGCACTGTTAGCAAGGCAATCATCCCACACTACAAAGGCATATTGGGAAACAGACAGGCCGTTGATATGCCGTATCTCTACCATAGCAGGGGTAGGTCGCAGCTCAAGCAGCAGGGTACTGAGTCACGAACCCATCATCTTGTAGGTCCTAGATCAAAGTTCTATCGCCTGGCCTAAACAACCCCTCCCCCTCAACCCCTCATTTCTCCTGTCACACCATAAAACCTCACAAGGTCCTCCAATAACCCCCTGCATATCTGGGCAGTGCAAGGAACTTTCTTATTCGGAATTCCCCGGCCCAAAGCACTTTCCGCAACCCGTAGGAACCCTACTTATTGTCGAGATGTGACATATTGACATAAAGCTGCACCTACCCTGATGGGTCCTTCTCGATGAGCTTGATTCCCTCCAGACTCTTGAGGACTCCACGGGCGACGGATGAGGAGGCGACCACAAAGTGAGGGGGAGCTGTTCCGTTACGCTTCTTGCCTGAAAATCAAAGTCGCATCTGTTGGTGAGAGCCATGTACAGAAAACACTTACCGTACCGTAGTGTACAAGCGCAAGGTTGGAGGCATGCTTACCGAGGCACTTATAGAATACAGGCGCTTATACAAGATCTATTCTTAGTGCTTAATTAATATTTCAAACCCTGCATACACTCGCCTCTTAAAAAGGACCGGCTCTTTTTTTCCCTCTAAACCTGACGCTTAAAGGGGAGGGGAGGCTATATAAATGGCGGAAGAGCCTCTGAACCCACAGGGGGTCTCATAAATGGTAGGGTAAAGAGCTCTGGTAAACATTTTAAACTATCCTGAATATCTATGTCTTTAGTGAATATCTATTCCTAGAAAAGGTATGACCTCTGTGGGAATATCTGTCTTATATGTCTAGGCAATTTCTAAATATATTCCTCAAGTAAAACATTCTAAAAGGCCAGTTTATCATTTTCCCAACTGTCACAATTTTGAAATCTGGCTGTTCCCTCAATAGAAACACCCCCTCTACTGTCTGGATGCTAGTGAGTTTATGGAGCTGCTCCCACCACCAACCACCCCCTAATGACTCCAAACAGCCTAAACTTCAAACAGGACCCCCTGTAGGGCAATAAAAATTAGCACCTGTGTGGGTGCGGCATAATACCTGCTGGGGGCACACAGCAGGTCTCCAACTCGTTGGTACACTAACGAAATTGGGTTTCTATTAGGAGCCTCATATGTCGTACTTGTGAAGTCAGAGCTTTACCTCACCCCCTGTTTCTGAACTGTGAACTGATCCATAGACATTCTGGCTTTAGTTAGTGATATAACTTATTGCAGTGTACATACCTCCGTAGATCTTGATGAAAGATCCTACACCGGCGGGTGCACGGATGTACAAGTGGCGAGCGATGGCAGCTGAAAAAGACAACAGACAATTCGTTAAATATTTTACCCTGGTAAATCATTTAAGAAGATATCCAAGGCTTACTCAACAGCGAAGGGTTAGCTTTACATTGACTTACTGCCGATAGGTTTAAATAAAAGTTTATCCAGTTTCCTCTAGAAATGAGAATACTACCCATTTCAGATTTTACCACCAAGATATCGCAGCTCATGAACTCTGATATCTTGAAACGTATGGAAACAACGCAGGACTTTTTAGGTGCTGTTCTCATTTTCTCCGTTCACTTCTAATTACCCCTTAAAAGCTGCAGTGAATAAATGAATCATGCTGTCATCACAATGCATGAATGCAGCCCTGGTGAGTAACAGTACTGCATCTAAGTCTGATGCCTACCCTACGGTGCTCATCATGATGCATTCATAAATGCAGCATGGGGGCAGTTATGGTACTCGCTAGGGCTAATAACATATTAACGCATGTGGCACTTTTTTAGCTTTAAAGATGATTCAAGTTGCACGTACCGGCGCGTGTGTAGTACCAGTCATCATCGTAAGGGGCCAGTTCCTTGTGGCGGCCGAGCTTGACGAGGTCCACCCAGTCAGGGACCTTTAACTTGCCAGACCTGAAACAGCCAAGTTATGTTAGTTTATAAATATCATTACGACTTGCCACCAGTGAGTTGTGTACATAAAAGTTAAACGATGTTTCTTCTGTTGACATTTTTGTATTTCCAGTCTAGGTGCCAGCTCCTCCCCACCCCCCTCCCATATCTTTGAAGATCTAAAAACCAAACAGTGCATTCTGACAATAACCGAGTAAATCATGAAAAGAAACCAGCACAATTTTACAAAGACCCTCCCCACCCCTCTAGTAAATACAAATGATCCCATTGGATCTGGACACAGCAGTGACCCTGCCATCAGTTCAAGGAAGAGTACTCTTTACAAAACTGGATCAGATAGCTTCTTTTGAGGGATATAATAACCAGTATATGTAGGGATTCAGGCTCATATCAATATCAGAATCTATGATACATACAGGTGAATGTTATTAATTCAGTGAATTCAATATTACATATCAACGTTTACTCACCTCTTGAGGAAGGCAGAGAGCTCCCTGACGAACTCGTGTTGGTTCACGTCCTTTACTGATACACCAGGCATCTGCAACAAAGGCAAATATATTCATGATCATTTATACTGTGGTTATTGAGTTGTATTTTCAGAGATTTTCAATTCCAACACATTGTCAACTTTATCATACATGAAGCCAGTATAATTGAATGTTAGGGGGAGGCCTCTTGTGGATCTCCTTTTTTTCACGAGGTCTTAGATGTGATAATATAGATGTCTATTGGCTATTTCTTTATAGGATCTGACATGTTTAATTCATTGCAGAGTCAGTGGCACAGCACAGACTGGGATTGGGAAACCACTCTGGACCAGAAACTCCTAATGTCCTGGCCGTCCAATAACTTAGGGCCGTGAGTCCCAATTAACTAGTTAAATGATTCAATGCTGTCCTGGAATGTTTGAGATGTTGTTTCTACAAATTTCAGAGTTTATCTGGTGTGTATTGTAAGTGACAGCAGCCAAAAGTGACAGCCTGACTTCACTCTCAACACATGTCAACAGACAAGTCAAATGACAGTTGCTGGACCGTGGATCACTTCATTTTAAGTCCTCACGGGCCAAAATCTGCGGTAAATCCAGGTTACTGTAAACGATTTCGAGTGCATTGTTTAACGAAGCAATCCCAGTTGTACAGATTTAGCACTGTCACAAGGATTGCACGGTAAACACGTTCATTGACACCGGTCTCGTGTAGAACACATGGAGGCTGCCATATTGGATTCACATGTCGGAAAACAACATCGGACCAAAAATGGGTAGAAATCTCCTTTCCAAGAGGCCGCTGTGCTCATAACGCATATAACACCAGAAGGTAAGGGTTTAACCATTTTACCCGTAAAATCCAGAGCTCGTGAGGTTGTGAATTACATGAGAAATACAGAGTTTGGTGAGAGATTTGTGACGGCCATTTACCTTGGATTGTGATGGTGGGAGAAGAGGCCGGAACGGGGTTCACACGTGGAGAGGCGCGGTGCCCGGAAGTTGACGTAGTGGCGCCGCCTTGTGTAGACAGAGAGAACTAAAGTGGACGCCGCGTAACCAAGGACGCAGGTGCGCGTTCCCGCCCTCTAGGCACCAAGAGGGGAGATATTAATAAAGGTATCCGATCTGCACTAGAAGTCATATATGCAGTGGCGGATCCAGGAATTTTGGAAAGGGGGGTGTTGTAATACCTTCAGCATTGGGGGTTTTGAACCATCTAAATTAAAATGTAGGCCTACAGAAAAATAGGGGGGAGGGGAGGGGGGGGGGGGGGGGGGGCGCCGCCTGCGCCCCCCTGGATCCGCCCCTGTATATGGCGACACCAGTGATAGCTCCCGCACCCAAGTTCCAACCAATACCAAATTAGACCATAAATCAATGAAGTTATCCATTTAGACTTTCTTTTTTCAACAAATTTGGAAGCAGCGTGTATTTTCATCAATTTAAAACAGAATTGGTAAATTAATCTAACTTGCTTCAATGGCCACTGCCCTAAGATGTGAATTTGTGACAAACATTTATGCTATTTGGGGGCCAAATCTGGCCTCTTTTGCCCCCTTTTGGCCAATTCTGTGCCCACCTTCAGACATTGATATCTTAGGAACTTGAAGAGCTATGGGAATCCATAATATATCACTGGAAAGGGAATTTAGTTGTTAACAATTCTAATATAGATACTTTATTTTGGGATTTTTTTGTCTATTTTTTGTTATTTTTTTAATGATGTGAAGGAGAGAAAAAAATGAAATTTCATTTTACAATGGTCGCTGTTTCCATGGCAACCAAAATTCCAATTTTCAAAATGCATAAATCGCACTAGCATAGTTAAGTTCCTTGTTTCTATAGCTTTACTGTGGTATTTACATGCATACTGAAGCCCCAGGGACTGCAAAGTAATCAACAACCGCACATAACATGTTAGGGAAGTATGATACTTTTGGTTGCAACTTGGGCGTGGGAGATAAGGGTTAGAGAACATGGTGGAATAAAGTTTGGTCAACATTAATCAAATTGACCATAATTATTTAGTCTTTACCCCCACAATTGTTATAGATTATGCGATAGCTTGACCACTATAGATTTGGCCTTAGCTCTGAATACATCTCTATCATTTGTTAAACGACATGATACATTCAGTTTATTCCACAGGCCTATGCCTCTATAGAGGGGACTTTTCCTAAAGCCTGCACTAGTGCCAGGTGGATAAACAAGTAAACCAGTGCTGGTGGATCTGGTAACTTGCCCACTTGCAGCTGGTTGCTTGAGCATTAAAACTTGTTCAGCACGTTCATGGCTGACACCATACAAGTATTTATGAAGCAGAAGTAGCAACTGAATGTCAAACCTGATACTGGGATAGTCAATATTAGCCTCTGTACGTAGGTCAGCTATATGATATCTCATTTGTGTATTAAGATTAAAGCACAGTCCTCGATTTTGGAGCTGCTGCAAACGCTTCCATTGGCAGTCACTCCATTGAATAGATAACCACAATACTCCAGAACAGACATCATTGTTTGCTTGTATACTAGTATGGCTGTATTACGAGACATTCTACGGCGCATGTTGCCCATCTATTGGAGATGTGGCTTCTACAAATCTATTGGAACCACTACTAACATTTTTACTGATAGTGCTTTTTAGAGTTATGTTGTCGTCTAGGATTATTTCCAAATACTCATAGCTATTGCAATTTTCTAATATAGTGCCATCCATCTTCACAGCTAGTATGTGGTTGGGGTTTGCTGGGGGTTGAACAACTCATTTTTTTGTCTTGCCTGTACTGTGTTAGACATACAGAACCACGGTTTGGCTGGCTATGTTTTTTAGTGACCTTTATTAAATAAGTAAACACAAGATAAAACATAGGACGGAAGTCGAGTACTTTATTAATCACAAGGGTTGAACGTGACAATGCATCATAGTGGTTCACACACCGCTTTGGGAAACAGAACCAGCGAAATGAAATATAATGCATGATCTCATTATGTATCATATCATTTGGCCAAAACAAGAGTTGATATAAATAATATTTACCAGGTTATACACAATAGCCACAGGCACACACTCTCAATACATCCGGACCCCAAAGAAATACCCTACAAATCCTCTATCAAAGGCACTACTTTGAAAAACAATATATGAACATGAGCCGTTACCTTGCAGTTTGTGATGAGTTATTAAAAAAGTAAAATGGAGTATTTGCAAAACAGAACATAGATACAGTAAAACCTCGCTTATAAGCCGATTTTTTGATAAAAGTAAAATTATTTAGGAACCCAAAAAACGTAAAATACACTTTTTTCGGGGATTGTTTTTTCAGGTAGGACTAATTTCTTCCCACCACAAGTAGGGGGTTGTCTTTAGAACACAATATCATAAATATATTACTCACTTTGGCTCCAGAAAGAAAAGTAGTTTAGGGGGTTCTGGGTTTGGGTATGGCCCCTCAGAAAAACTCCAATTCGACTTATTAGTGAGGTTTTCCAAAATTTAAAGTTTTTTTTCTTATAATAAGTCAATTTTTTACCTCAAGGTTACAATTCGACTTACAGGTGACTTAAGCGAGGTTTTACGGTACGCGAAGTTCATGTATTTTCTACAATATAGTTAAATCCACCTAATATACATGTTTACAACCAAAACTAATTTAAAGCAAAACCAATTCAGATATGGTACTCCTCTTACAGTTGTGTATACACTTATACAGAAATAAATCCAATATCCTTCATGATCCACACAAATCAGCTGTGATATTATCAACAGGTGTGATGAGTCAAGTTCAATATCACAGTCCAGGTGAGGAGGGAATGCACTCACTTCTGTTAGCTGTGCAATCAGCGAAACAGAATTAAATAATGCCTATTACCATTCCTGACTTATGAAGTAATTGTATGTTTCTTAACGGTATAGATTATATGCAAGACAAAAACAGTGTTTCTATCATGATCAATAATTTTTATTTGTAAAAGTAATTTATATGGATAATTTCATATATTACCCCCCCTCCCCATCCCCATAGAAACGGCTAGAAAAGTACATAGAAGCACTGATAAACTCTTTAATAGATGTAACTGAGGTTATATTTAGTAGAATTTGATGGGATATAAATGATAGATTAAATTATTTAGAAAAACAAATCAGTATAAATAAATATGGAGAATCATTAATGGAATTGTATGTTTTAACTTTTTAATATGCAATCAATGTTGCTGTATTATATTTTCACTACTTCACCAAGGAAATCAATAGATTTCGACTGATAAATAACATGATAGCATGTTGGCGAAGGTGTGTTGATCATAGCTTAATCTGATGGTCTCATAACCATTCCAGACTAGTAGTCATTCCAGACATACTCCTTCACAACTAGAGTTTCAGCACACAATATGTTACTCTATTTCACACATGTCCCCAATGACAAATATTTAACATATTTGGGAAAATAACTTTAATAAATAGATACAACATGTTGTATTTGTTCATCACCACCTGGACTATACTGACTATTAACAACTTGATGCTGTGAAACATTGGACGGAGTTTGATAATTAGCTGTCAGATACGAATAATACATAGACATTATGTTCTCTCCATAATCGCAAATCTGACAATTTATCAAGACTAGTTGTAACATTACAGCTCTTTAAAGATATGCACATATGTGTAAGGAATACAATGGTATAAACTCAGCTATTATAGACATGGTTTTCTAGTATCAGACTAACCCTCGGTTGTGAAACCAGTTGTGTTCTATAAAGACAGCATGTCCAGCATTGCTCAAACGCGCTATAAATGGTAAACCTGAAACGGTTTAACGCTAGGATATATTATCTTTGTATACATTGTGTTCACACAGAGCCTTTATATTTATTTCTATATCAATATCTATATTACATCAGTTATTTACACTATTACAGTTATTTACAGTTAGATATACTTCAAATATGTTCTTCTTACCATTGATATGTGAATTCTACCTGATGTTTTCATACAACATAGAGCTATCTATAGATACTCTGTGATATGAGTCACAATACTAAATGTCCTGCATTAGAACATTTAACCTCTGATATATATTCTTTATATACACAAAAATCTCAAAATTGTTTACACCTGTATTTATATACTCTGTTCAGCTTTTTTTTAAACACAGTGATATTTTTTTAGATGAAATACATAACATAAAGATTCAATGTGTGATGTTGAATATGATGGTTATCTTTGGACATACTTTATAGAATAAATAAAAATATATGCTACGGCTCAAGTATACATCTTCTGATATTACGCATCAGCTACAAGAACAATCAAAAATATATACAGTTGTGACACGTGGGCAAAGTCAACCATGACGATACGGCATGACCAATATAAGTTTACACTTCTATATTTATATGAATTTGTCTTATTCACACTTTGTGACATACTTAGATCTAGCTATCTTATACTTCAATATACACAATCTTATATCTCTCTGCATGATACACAATTCAGGATTAATGTCTCTATCATGTCATACAAATCTTTTTGTATTAAATAACAGTCAGATATTTTTTATATGAAAGGGTTATATAGTATTATCAGGACATCTTTATCAACATAGTGCATATATATTTACACTGAACAATAGTAAATATTTATTCATTGTACATGTATATACTGTCCTGCAGTCCTTTTTCATGTTCCAATACCATTTCAGAAATGTGAATCATTTCATTTTCAGTTTATGATCATCAGTCATGTCTCAAATATTGCACCTCTCTGATGTTATACAAAACTTTATAATAAAACTGTCATTCCAACAAGCCTTCTCACATAGATGTTACTACATTCTAACCATGCACACGTTTGGGGAATACTTAGAAGATACTGTTGCGATAGGACATAGAAGAATCCTTGGACATAATGAATTCGTATTTCTGGACTCTTGTGTTGAATTTGTCATTTGCTCCATACAATATTTTTAGGACTTAGTATTGTTGACTGAATTTAGCTAGATTACTTTAAAAAAAAAACATCAAATGAGACATAAATTTAAATGCATTTGCGAAGTTCAATGGACTACAATTACTATATTACAGGCACCCTCAGAACAGGCCATTATATAAATGTCCATCACACTATCTTTAGTATGGACTGACCTTTTAATACTATTTATGTATAAACACTATACATACAATAGGACTTATTACTGGTGTCTCAACTCTTTCCTCTCAGATCATAGTTTCCTCACAGACTACATAATCATATAAAATCATATACATCCTATACCGTAGTGGCTTGAATAAGCGCACCTGCGCTTATTAATTTTGATGGTACAATTCACCTTGCGCTTATACAAGACCTGCGCTTATTCAAGATACAAAAAAGGCCTAAATTTTCATTTCAATACCCTCATTTACCCTGCGCTTATTCAAGACCTGCGCTTATTTGAGACCCCTGCGCTTATTCAAGCCACTACGGTATGCATATATTTAATCCCGTCTCCAACATGATAGTGAAATCATATCAATTTTCTTTCTCTTAAACTGTCCTTGTACACAATGAGAACTGTGGCAAAGAAAAGTTATGTCTTCTTCAAGTTAGATATAGTTTATGATAGTTTTCAGGCTGTTTGTTGCTTGATAGTCATATCTCTTTTATAGAGACTCATGGGTTAGAGATGGTATTACTAGAGGTATTATACAGGTAACCATTCAGTCTTCACTTGGTAACAACGAATGGGTTGTCTCCTGCGCGCTGTCGTGGAAAGCGGTCAACGTTCGCTGCCTGAAAAAATTAAAGATTGTAGCACTTAATGTTATTTTAACAATAATATTTCTAGAAGGGTTCAGTTGAGCCTTGTGGATATTGTTTGAAGAAAATAAAACCAAACCATATTATACAATGTACAATGAGAAACAAGTACACACTGAAATATACCTGGTTATACCCAAATACTTATTGCTACTTAAGTAACTACATGCAAGCATGCTAAACTTAGATTATTGCGCCTTATTCGGAGAATTTTTTAATAGCAAAATTCAAATTTGAAATTGAAATCCAAAATGTGCAATTCTATATAAGTTGTCTTCAAACTTCATCATGTTGCTGTGATGGGGTGTGTGTGTTGCATTTAGAGTTTCATCTCATAGATTCAATCATCCTGAATACGATCACCCTTAGTAGGCCTTCGGCCTACCATCACTTGTGAAAAACCTAATCTCATGGCAGTCTAGAATGCAAAATGCAACTTGCCCTCCGGACGTTAAACTAAGTAACAATCAATCAAAAACTCCTCCTTTAACTAAATTGCTACAAAGATGCAGATAGAGACATTTCACATTTCACATTTTCTTTTTGGGAAGTAGTAAAACATTATACTCTTCATGCACTGGGTATGTTTAAAGAGAAAAACACAGATCTTTCAACACTTTCACGGTTAATACATGGGTTACACTGATATTCAAAAGCAGAAAAATTTCTTTTTTGGATTTTAAGTAGAGTAAGTTGCACTGTATTAGCATTTTATAAGCATCAGAGTTCAAAATCAAATTCATCTCATTTAGATACCTACTGGCTCAACATACACTTAAGTTGGTCCAAGAATTTTCACTTTAATATTTAAAAAAAAAGTTGAAGTGAGTGGTGACTTTTATTTTCATTCTTACTATATTACTTCTTTTTTTTCTCAAAAATGAATATTCAAGCCTAAAGTTAAAAGTTTGTATAGATTTATGAAAAAACGTTAAGCAAGAAATCCTTCGACCAACAGGTGTGGCCTGAGAAAAACTCCTCTAAAAAGGTGCACAACAAACCTGAAAATACAAAAACTTGGAACTTCCTAAAACGTGAGTGCAGTACTTAGCGCACGTCAATCTGATACTTAGGCCACACCAAAAAAAAAAGTTGGTCAATGGATTTCACTTTTCAAAAAATGGTGCGAGCGAGCGAATTTTTTTTTTTTTTTTTTAAAGAATTTTTTTTTGTCAATGGATTTTGTTGGTGGAAAAGTGGAGCGAGCGACAATTTTTTTTTTTTTTACCCAGCCTCTGACAAAAGTCTCCTAACATAAAATTTATTGGTTGATCTGGGGGAATTACTGGAAGAAAAATTTGAAAAAAAAAAAAAAATTCTCAATTTTGAAAAAAATGAGGCGAGCGAAATCCATTGACAATTTTTTTTTCAAAAAAAAAAAAAAAAAAATTCCATTTCCGAAAATAAGGTGCGCGAAATCCATTGACCAACTTTTTTTTTTGGTCTGGCCTTACAGATTTTGATCTCTTTTTGTTCTTTCCCTTTAACATAACAGTTAAACACACCGGGGGTTACCTGAGGGCTTTAACTTTTATATCAAGAGTTAGAGTGGAACTTATGCATCCATATTATCAAAGGATCCTGTAATACTGTTTTGTCAGTTTTACAGTTACAGCATTTTGAATGTTAGTAATGGTCTTCGTAGTAGTTTTTGAAGATCATTGTTGTATCCAGACATGCAAACTCTGAAGAGGAAAAAATCTGAGCCCAGGATATTTTCGGGGGAATGTATGCCCCCGCTTCTGAAATATCATCGCAAGCGAAGTGTAGTGGTCAAACTAGGTGGGGTTTGGGGGCATATCCCCTCAAGAAAATTTGAAAGCCCATGATTACCAATGGTGCATTCTGATGCATTTTGGCCATAATTGTATCAGAGCTAAGATCTGTATAAGCCAACCTTTATGCTTGGGGATGGAACTTTTGAAAATGCAATCTGATGCATTTTGGTACACCTGGCATGACTACCCCCCACCTTAAACCACCACTGAAATAGTTATGTGTTCATTTGCCAATCACATGTCACAGCAGTATTAGGGGGGTTTGGGGGCATGCCCCCGAAGAAAATTTTGAAAATAAAGAAGGCAAATGGTGAAATTTGATGTATTTTGATCTTCTTGTCTGATGAAATTACAAGTCCCCCCCCCCCTCCCACATAAAGGTAAACAGAGTTCTCATTGGATCTGGACGAATCACAAGAATGACCAATTTGGAGGAATAAAAATCTGAGAAATCTGAGAAATCTGAAGAGTTTGCATGCCTGTGTATCGCCTGTCAATTCAAGGTTGTTTTTTGTAGAAAACAGTTACCCCTGCAGTACAGTAACTGTTATTGGACATTCTAAAATTTTGGTGTTAAAAGTTTACTGTAGGAAGGCATTGTATTCCTTAATCTACAGAAGAAAATAGATTGCTATCACCACTTTTCCCCCCCCAAGACCTATATATATATATGTTTTTTTCTCCAGGCAAACACTTCTAGTTTCATATACATGTATTCATTTAATACAGTGCACTGATGTGCATTGCATGTTATTATAAAAGGAAAACTATTCGCAGCAATATGGTAAAAATATGGACTTCTTCTTTGGTATTGCTGTTGTGGATAGTTTATTAGCAGGGAACTAGTCTACTTGTTTTAGTCTATACTACCACCTCACTCTATATTCTGATTATTGGTGACAATTTTATTGGGAAACTTTACTAGCTTTGAGCATCAAGCATTAACAAAGTGCAATATGAATGGGGTTCTTATGGGTAGGAGGAACCATTGAAAGGAGTTGGTCATGACAGATCAGTCATACATATATATTTTCATTGTAAGGAAGCGCTGTTTCACACGGGAATCTAGAATTAAGAAGCGTGTTCACCCTCTGAACGCTGCATGGTGCCTTATGGTGCATGACACATGAATGCAACCTTCTGTTCCACCAGTGCTGCATGCATAGATCATGCCAACCCTGTAGGGTTGATACATTCCCAAAGGGTGAGCATTATACACCACAATGTAGTGCCGCAAGTAATAGCCCTGCGTTAGTGCATAAGCAACACATGTTACTTTAAAGGCTCGCGGGGACGAACCTTCCAGGTTGCCTTGATCAATTTATGCCGTGTAGTTTGAATTCTGCATACCTTGCATAGTCTGAAAATGTTACATACATATAAAATAGGGGGTTCTTGTCCCTGCATCCCTTTTTCTTTTCTTTTTTTTTGTCTTTTGTAATTATTTTACTTATATTTTAATTAAGTCTTCACACGGAATAACATGGTCTTCCGGGCTAATTTTCTGACTCACCTGTATAAATTGCTTAGTTTAGTAATGATATAGACATTAATGTTATTAGAGGTCTCACAAAATATCCCGAGTATTCTGAAGGCTGAATACAGGATATGCAGATTTCAGACTACGCAGGATATGTTGGTCCAGACACCACGGAAGTTTGGTTCACATTTGCGCTTAAATGCATCATGCTGTCCTTAAAGGGTTAACTCTTGGAACATATTATGTTATGGGGTCTGGTACTTTGACAAAATCATGCTGTTCTACTTACAGATTTTGAATTGGAATTCGTGCTTTCCTATTAACATGAATCGTCATTTAAAGAAGACTCTCAAGATGTTTATGTCAATCAAAAGCAATCAATGCCCTTTCTATGATTTCATTTGCATCGCAGTTCAGAATCAAATTCATCTCATCTAGAAATTTAATGGCTCTACACATACACAAAAGTTGGTCCAAGAATTTTCAATTATTCAAATTTTAAGAAAGTTAAGCAAGTGGCGACTTTGATTTCATGATATAAAAACCCATTAAAAAGTGATGTGGCCACTGACATCGTTATTTTAATGAAAAGTATTATGCAAGGAATCCTTTGACCAACTTAATTTTTGGTGTGCCTGAGAGAAACTCCTCTAAAATATGTACAAACCTGAAAATACAAAAATCTGGAACTTCCTAAAACTTGGGTACAGTACTCTTCGCACGCTAATCTGATACTTACAGATGTTGATCTCTTTTTGTTTGTTCCCTTTAACATAACATACAGGGGATTACCGAAGGGGTTCTTCTTAAATAAACCCAAATTTCTAAATCTTTAAATTAGGAGAATTGAATGTATTCCCTAAAATCCAGACGCTAATTAACACTTATTAAATGATAAGTTGATTGAGAACATCGAGTATAAAAAAATCAACAGTCATTTCGGGACACATCCTTGAAAAGCGCTATCATATGGTTGTACTATTAAGTTATACCAATGTAACTGAACTACATGGAAGTTGTGATACTACTCCTCTAAATGGGACTGTGATACAAAGCAATGCACAATTGAGTGGACAGACATACCGTATATGCAATACTCATACTTGCAAACTATCGACCGGAGAGGTATCATATTCTGTTTGATTTGTCACTGCTCTTACCATAAACAAATATCTCATTCATCCCTTCTAAATTGACTGACACCCATTCCCCTCAGTGTCAAATCAATTTGCTACCAATTGCAGAAAAAAATGATTGAAGTGTAAATATGTCAAAATATGACTAGTTTGCAGGTATGGAAATATTATAATGACTAGTTAACTATGCATGCAGAAACTAATGATAAAGATTAGGCGTAAACCATAAAATCTTTCTCACATCGGAACTGTGTGATGCCACTCTTCTAGACAGGACTGCGGTATGAAGCGATACAAAATGGATTTGACATCACCATGCTACAGACAAGTGAAATAGCTGACTATACATGCGGAAACTACCGATATAAACTAGAGGACCAGGCATGGAATTATGGTCTGCAAGGGGGAAAAAAACATAAACGGTCTAGTCTGGTCTGATTGATATCCATCAGGAATGGTTGTTGAAAGATGGTTGCAATGAACCTGCGAAGTCTTTTTGGCATTAACCCTTTAAAAGCCGCCTAGTCCTTTAATAAATTTTGCCCTTTGGTCATCATGATGCATAAATGCCCTTGCGAGTAACTCACCAGCATCATGACCACCCTACTGGGTTGATGATGCCCTCATGCATCAAGGGCAGAGTACATTATTAAAGCAGTATGCGGCCCTGAAAGGGTTCCAGGGGGAAGTGGGTTGGGGAGATCCCATGCCTGTCTAGGTAACAGCCCCTTCCTGCTTCTGCTGACCTACCTGAGGGTCGGCCACTAAACGGGGCCCGTGACCATAGTCGTACTCGATATGAGCCTGTCATAATACAACGGGCACTTAGTTTAAATCTAATTAAATACCTGGCCATTAAAATGTTAAGGGGGTGGACTGTGTCTGTAAGGGATAGTACCTTTCCCATGCTATCAGATATGAACAGAGGTGTAACCTACTGCAAACATTTTTTTTAATCAAGAAAGGTTAACCCGAATGACTGATACCTCTAACATCTGAATTACTCTGTCCAACCTCTTCAAACATCTAGCACAATAGCATACCCGATTAGTTTGTCATGATCGACGGAGATGGGGCAATGTATTACTGTTCAGACCTAGACAATACATTGTCGTAAAATATATAATATATACATGATCATAGCTACTGAATAAAAAGAGAAATTTTGTAAATGAATAGGAAAGAGATAGGCTTACGTCTTTTGACGAGTGTGTGTTGGATACTGTGAAGAGTTCGCTAAAATTTGCATTTGCAGTTGCCAATCCGTAGGGTGGTGGTGGGTCGGCAGGGGTGGAGGGTGCGTAGGCATAGCGCGTGAAGCTCTCAGACTCGTTGGATGCTGACATGGGGATCCCACCATTAGCCGCAGCCTGAGGAGGCGACATTATCCCAATCTGGAACATGAATTAAAGTAAAGATATATGATTATGTGGTAGTCCCTTTAATACAACAGCTACCGTAAAACCTCAAGGATATGTGATTTGAAGCCTAATTCGGCGTTGCTTGGATATACCATTAAACCTTGTTTGTCAGCCAGATCAATTTGGCTTACAACAAAGGTTTAACTGTAAATGAGAAGTATAGCTGCGGAGTATACAAATTAATCACATTTTTTAATATTTGTACTACATGTAGTTTAAAAAACATTAACCATTATAAGATTTTAGATTATGGTATTCCAAAAAGTCATTGTAGAGGAAAAGTTCTGCAAAGTACAAAAACTAGGACAGAACTTAGCTGCTATTATATTTATTTCGGCCTCAGAAACGAGCGTGACCTGCAGCATTGCTACCAATCACTATGTAACATAAATAATTCAGTTAAGACTCCGTCTTGCCAAAAGCGTCGATCAAGCAACAGGAACTTTTCTCATTCCTTTTGCACAGTGAATTGTAATCCTATTTCCAGCAGTGTTTAGACATAAAATAGTTATATCCATGGTCATGTTTAAATTAGACAGCATGGAAACTTCAACAACACTGTCCTTTACAGTAGAAACCTTTCATCTCATAATTCCTACATCTAAAATAAAGAAATTCCATAATATACTTTCCCTCACCAACAACTTGCTGGGTGTGTACTGGAAATATGAGCTATGACTCCGAACCCCCAAAAAAATAATATATATATTACTTCTTTTTTTTCTCTTCTTTTTTATTAAAAAAAAATAAATATATATATGTATCATCATATTTTAAAAAAAAGATAAAATGACATAATTGTGCATACCTGAGAAGTCCGCACGTGGTACGGGAAGTTCTTGTTGGCAGCAGTGGGCCTCGTCAGGAACTGTATGATGTAAAACAATACTTAAGTCTCATACATTTGTTTTAGAACTATAAGGCACACATAAAGGTTTCATAGGTGGTACATTTTGTATTATAAATATGTGCCTATTTTTAAACAATTTGAGCCAGAATTTTACATCAAATAAAATATACAAATCATGTTTAACTCAAAAGCTGTATGTATAGTGAAAAGAAATCGTTAAAGCTTTCAGCATCGTATCATTATCAAGGTCAATCTTTGATATCTTAATTGTATGAACATAAGTAAGAATAGGTAAAACAACATACTTAAATACTGATATACCGTATAAACATTAAATTGCAGGGAGCTTATATTGCACATAATTGACCATGCAGGGAGAGAGCTCTAGCAGAAGGTTTACTGAAGGTAGTGATACAAAAAACAAACAGCTTAAAGATTCCCAACTACGCATCTAGCGGGCGCTTTAACAAGAGAGGTTCTTATTTAAGATGTTATGCAAGTGCTCAAGAATGATTTGAAGATGCTTTTACTTTTGGCGCTTGTATAAGCCCAGCACTCGATTTCCAGGCGCATTAGAGCAATAGTACATTACCATAATACATCAATAAAGTGAGTGTCTTAGTATATAGCATGCCTTCTAATGAGTATGCTATAGTCTATTAATGATAGAGAAATTGTTAGAACATTCAAGGAAGTGAAAGAGAAATACACAGAGATTCACCAAGAAGATAGACACATGCTCTGGTATATGGGGGAAGAAATTCAATGAAAAGTGCCTTTCTTACGACTAAAGGTACACCAAGTTTTCCTTAGAACATAACCGCTAGTATAGCTGAGTACTACATGTTAATATATTAAACCAAAAATCTATATTGACAATAAACAGCTTAGAATTGCAGATTAAAACCACAGGTTTCACAGGAAAAAGAACACTCTCTTAACTACCCATAGACAGTGGCTCCCTCACGTTATGTGGGATAAAGTCTACATTGTGGTAAATCTGATCTACCATCACCTCTTTGAACAATACAAAAGTAGCCAAATGTGCCACCTCTTGTGAGCTATTGATATTTAGGATATCCTTTGGCATTTTTTTACGAGTATTGAAACACTTGTTCTCAAAATTCACTCTAATATGTTTGTAAAGTATAAACTGCTAGTACATGTATAAGCATTCCCCAGAAGTTAACTTGGATTAATTTGTAGTTAGTTGGTTTTACAACACACACCTATATATCTTTACAAAGGTTTTGTTTCACACTGTTTTTAAATTACCCGGTTCACTTACCAAAAAGAATGTGTGCGCGCAAAGTGTAATAGTCAGCGATACACCATTTATCACTTTTTCACGAACCCATTTTGAAATTGCAAAATGAGCTATTAAGATGAAAATTGGTGTTATGAGGAACCTGCAAGAATTTGAATAATAAGCACTAAGTAAAAAGTTCACATTTAATATTTCAGATAATTTGTTTCCGTGGATGTTTCAATTAGTTCAATTATAGTATTTCTCACTTGTGACACATGCTTCGATCTATGAAAAGAAGGGGAGAAATATCTGAAATAAACTAATTCAACTCTGTCTTTGTATGAAGCCCCTGACATATGAATTGAAACCTACATCTGCCTCTTTTTCATATATTATAATTAAGTACTTCAAACTAGAGAGGGGAATAAGTTTCCCTTGCCAAATTCATCATCTGATAATAATTTGTAATAAGGAGATTGACTAATCCGTTATACAACAAACGCTACCAGAGAGTAGTGAAACACTAGTTCTGTAGATATCTATCTTGAAAAAGCAAATCAATATTTGCCTGTTTCAACATGGTAAAATTGCAACTCTTTTTCTTTTTGTTCACATAGAAGATCATAAAGAGCATCATAAGGAGCATAAAATCTTGCCCAAGACCACACATTCAAGGGTTCCAAACCATGCTGAGACAAAATGCATTGAGACAAAATGCATCTTATTAAACATGCATTTCTTAAAACATTTCATCCTTAATAAAATACCAAACGTCGAAATCCCCAGGACTCACCAGAAACAGTGTATACGCCAGAAAGGTGACACAGAGTTCGATGCCATGAACTATTTTCATGCGGACCCAAGGACTGAGGGCACGAAGGGCAATGAAAACGATAGCCGGACCAGCCCAAAACCTAGATAATGAGGGGACATTCAAGTACTATTGAAGATCATAACAGCAAGAATGCCACTCTTTGGTCGACATAATGGAGGAAATCTTATGCTGTTGGTCAACTTTATGCTGGAAATCAGCATGATTTAATACAGAAATCCCTACAAAAAAGCAGAAACTCTTGCAAACACGGAAAGTAAAGAGATATACTGGTGTCACAATCATGTAGTTAGTACTTGGAATGTAATTTTAACCAGATGTGATGTTGACACCTCCTGTCACACTCCTATACACTGTGAAGACTGCCAACAGAATCAATTGGTACAAAATAGAACTCATACAGCATGTCAGAGAGAACGGTTGGGTATTCTGCACTCTCCCTTAATAGCAGTTGCTGCATTTTATTGCTGCACTGTGACCTTTAAACCGGTTTAACCATAACTGAGTTTCTTAGAGGGCATGCTACACACTTGGTGAAAAAACGTTGTGGTGCAATCACAGGGTATCACAAGGGAGGGGGGACCACTGAATAAAATACATCTGAATATTAAACACTTAAAACTAATTTCCAGAGATCAACACAAAACATTATTGAAAATGCCATTCCTAACTCTTGGTATGTTTTCTGATTGATTATAAATTTCTCTTAAAAGTAACTCACTCGAAGTTTTTCCCATGAAGGCTTTCACCAGAAGGAATGATCTTATTCATATTTTCTTAAGAGTGGGGTAACCACGGAATGGCAGGTAAGCAGTAAAGGGGGAATATTCAGGCATGCATATCGTGTGTCTTGTGGTGCCTACTAGCATTGAGGTAAAAAGCCGCTTATGTCAAATCGTACTTTCACGATAATCAGACAATGTGTTGGGTAGTGCATTTAACCACAGTGCAGATATCATAGTCAGTTATGAACTTTATTTAAAAACCTATATTGTTTGCACAATTCTGGTTTTCGATGAAAGAAATATTGCTCAAAAATAAACTACAAGATATATCATGAAGAAGATCCTCATCAATTTAAGGTACAGATATAAATTTTATATCTGATAATTACTTATTACTTGGCAAATGTTCTCATAATTATCACTGTAAGTTAATTAGACAGAGCCAAAAGACGTACAGTTACCCCTTTAATCAGCTCTATCAGTGATAGAATACAAACTTAAAATGTTATATATACAAAATAGGTGGGAAATAAAACCAGAATTGCGCCTTTTCAGTTCAGATTTTAGATAAAGCCATATAACATCTATTTTAGACACCATTTGAAGCACCTAGTATCTGCACAACTCACCAAAAAGTACAGTAAACCACAAAAGTCTATCGACAAGTTTATCCCGTTGACAACTTTGGACCGGACCCATTTGTCCATCACAAAATTGGCAATTAGTATGACAACCGGGCTCGCCCAGAACCTGTGTTGTAGGAGTCAATGCATATGTATGAGACATTGAAACTGGATATATGTGACAAACTTGATGCAGTCCAAGTGGTAAAACATGGTATTTGTAAAATATCTGACATTATAAATAACCTAAACAAATACACTATATGCCTAACAACATATGATCGATTAAATACTGTAATAAAAGAATGAGATGTCTCTGTTTTATTAAAGTGGTACACAATTAGCTTAGATATGGTTTAGATGATGCCATGCACACATAGGTGAATTTACATTTGGCTGAAATGGAAAGCTGCATGAAAGCATAACATTTATTTACTTCCCTAAATACTTAAACTCTAAGCTTTATAAGCACATCCCACTAAAGAATACACAGGTAAATTAGGGACAATCTCATATAAAATTGGTAGCTCTTCACTAGTTGTTTTTTTTGTGTTTTTTTAAATAATTGTCTTGCCCTGAGAGTTATAGCTTCCTCTAACACCCAGCTCTTCACAAATTTTGCCATTAGGAAATATATATAGATACTGAGTATACTTTTTCGAAATGTAGAACAACAATTGGATCACAGAATTGTTCTAAGAATTAACCGACTCTGAAAACCCAGGAAAATATGGGTATTTGTAAAAATTGCAGTTCACTTACCATATGGTGTAGAAGATGAAGAATGGATAATAAAAGGCAGCCTTTTCAGGGAAATGTTTCAATGTGAAGAAGATGGCGTAACAGAACCAGATCCAGCCGAGTAGACGCAGGCCAATCAACCCATAGCCAGGGGGAGACTCGTAAATGTAGAGCACCTCACCAGGGTCGAAGAACTACAACATAGAGATTGGCATGTATATTGATATGTGGTTGAAAGATAACAAATATGAAGGTGTAATTTTCTTTTTAAAGAACAATCTAATTCTGTATTGTGTATACAAGTCAATCCATCCTTAGCGATGTCAAAAAGATGTTTGCAATTTTATTTTTGCAAAGCTTTGGATAAAGAACCTCTCTCTGTTCCAAAAAAGAAGATACATATGTACACCAAAAGTGGAGTGTTAGAGTCATAATTAAAATGTAATTAAATCAAATGGTAATCCCAGTATATAGTGCATGGTTCTCTGGCAGAAAGTAGCTTACAACCTATCATAGATTTTATTGTGTGATCATATTTTTCTAAATATATCCTTGATAAGATCCCACAAGCAGTTGACACTTATGAAGAGCTATCATACAGTCTGGAACTATCAAACACCCAGTTAAAAATTAGCTTACGTTAGCTTCATAGATGAAGAGGACTGCATATGTGATGCAGTAGATGGTCATGAACACAGCTATCTTTATAGAGCCACATGCACTCAGCCGTCCGCGGGTAATGGTGTAGCCTTTACCCATCAATATCAACAACAGTAGGAAGGACAGGGTACTCGCTGACTCAAATATCCGGCCTGAAACAATGAACAATGTATTGAAATAGCATTCAAAGCATTTGATGAATAGTGTTAACACCCTTTAAGAAGAGCAATAAATATTCAGTTCATTATTTACATTTCCCCCTTTGAACCCTTATGATATCTTCTTAAGATTTCATCAGATGATTTGCTGGTTTTCGATTTTCAAGTGTACAGGATCATCAGATCTTTTATTCTGCACATCTATGGTAGGATACCTTTGCGAAGACAGGAGGTGCATACATTGTTTAATATATAACTTGCTTTGAACTTACCAAATGTTTTAAGTCCTCTGTCTTCCCGCCCGTCATTTGCATACTTTCCGTAAGCAATGCACATAATGAAGAGATAGAAAAATTCACATAGCAGCGACATCATGTAGAGCTTGTATGTTGTGTGGAATAATTGTCGGTTTCGCAGCATGACTGTCAAATAAGAGAATAATGAAATTTATTTTTAAACACTAAAAAAAGTATTCATAAATTGTATCTGCCTTAAGCATAAGTAGAAATTTGTAATACTAACATTCTAAATACCGAAATTTTAATCTTTAGACGAGATTTGCTTGCTTCTGACGGTGCATAAGTCACATAATTCAAGATTTACACAATTACTATAGGAGTTTAAAATCTGTATTTGCTATTTTTTTCTTACATGACACTAACAGGGGTTGAGATGATGTGGTTTGTATTTCATGCTTTCCATAAATAATCAAAATGTGTCTTATAAAATTGTATTTAAAAAAAATTAAGTCTAAATTGTAAAGCAAGTGTTACTCTTGCCCACCTCACCAAAATTAAATCAATTAATCTAATGCTTTAACTGAATAACCTACCTCCACATACTATACTGATGATGAACATGACAAGGAAAAGAAGAAGGAAGGAAATGTCGACTTGTAATACATCTGTAAGAGGAAAGCATGCGTACAGCCACGGAACAAGAGCAACATGAAACATGCTAGTCAACGTAACATATTTAGATAGCTGTGTCATTCTTTTGGAAACCAATGCATATCAGTATGCAGATTGCAGTGAACTTTCTTTGATAAAGAGGATGAGCTAAACAGAGATAGATATGCTAAATTGAGTAAGTCCAAATAATTTTTTTTCACTAGGGGCACAATACATCATAACAGAGTACCGTAAAGTATTGTGTAGAAGCCAAACCGTCATATTAATCGCTTCTACATGAGACTATGGTAAGTCTTTTCGTTAAAGGGGGGGGGGGGGGGGGGCAGGGTATTATCCCAATCTGTTCATCTCTTCCTCAATAAAAACTAAAAAAGGCTGAAGAAATTCATGCTTAAATTGCTGCATGTTTGATTGACACTTACGTGCCACTTTTATAGAAATGGCCGCCAGAGCCGACGTCAGAAATAAGAATGCTATGTCCAACTGCAGAATGTCTGAGATAACAGCCATACAAAATTGTTTAAAGTTTTAGTCTTTTTTTTTCATCAAGCTGCATTGTCTCAATTACATCTGATGTAAATTAGAACATGACTTTTATTATCAATAATATATTTTAAATGAGGTTTCATCTTGTAGACAATAATATATTTTAAATGAGGTTTCATCTTGTAGACAACTCCACGGATAAGTCTGTTATGGGTCAGTTCTAAAATGATAACCCTTGACAAGAAATTGATTAAACTTTTTTTTCCATTTTCTCTGCTAGTTAGATATTTTGACAATTTTTATTATCAAAGTTTAATTGATACTTACAGAATTCGTCAGCAGAGAAGTGTCTGAAGAAGAGGTCGCCTTCATCAGCATTTGTCATCGTCAATTTATATTTAAGTTTAAGGCCCTGAAAAGGTCAATTAGGACATATATAAAAGGTGTCAAGAATCATGAAATAATCACATTTATTATGAATTCCAAATTAATTAACTCAGTTAAAATTAATGTGACTTTTTTTAAGTATTACATTATTAGAATAAGAATGTTTTACAAATATCATATATGTCTACACTATAAGTTTTAACATGGATTAGTGATATTTCTGATTAGTGTTAATAAAGAGAAGGGCATTGTGATAAACTCTGTAAGTGCTGTCAAAACAGATAGAAATATAGTGTTAAATAATAGATGTGTTATATTAGAATAAATTCTCTTATAAGTTAATAAAATTAAGACAAGATAGTAAATATAGTTGAACATACTGGGCGAGTGAAAGGAGGCGTACGTGTATCTAATCTAACGCTAATGTCTACACATACACAAGGTATTGAAGTGATGGTATCCACTGCTAGCAGAGGGGTCTTAATATTTATGTCTGGTATTAAAGCTGTTGTGGACAATAATATGGTACTTGCGACTTATTCTATCCATGAACAGGGTAAAGCGTAGCATTAGATTTGGATTGAAAGTATCAGATTTCGGTATTTGAGGAACACTGATCGATACTTAGACAGCTGTAACTCAAGCATTTTCAAGTCTTATTGATTAAGGTTGAAGTCTTTCATGGTACTTCATTATTCAAGAAAAAAGCTTTCATACTCTTACCAGAAATATCGGATATAGACATAACGCATGATTTCACTGACAAGACAGAAAGAACATAAATCTTGTTACTGAGTAACAATGCAGACAGAGCCCACCCTCATCTTAGTGACAATGTAAACAGTTTCATTACCACTCACCCACCCAACTTCCATCTGTGGGGCCCTTAATGGGGGGTACCCATGTCCCCTGTCGATTTTAAGAAATACTCATCTGGTAATGTCGATTTTAAGGAAAGCCCATGTCGCCTAAAAAATGCCTCATGTCGGCTACACCCATATCTCATGCCACTTTCTATTTATTCCTCCTGTCCCATGTCACTAAGGCTCGAACCGGCCCATGTCGCCATGTCAAAATTAGGGGTCTATGGCCATATTGGTACACTGCATAAAACAGTGGATCTTCTCTACCCCTCTCTCACATGGATGTGTATGGTTTTGTGACAAAGATAGGAGTCTGTTTATTTATTTGCCACTCTATAGTTATCTATGCGTTATTTGTCATTCTAGTTAGAAAGGTTTCTGAGTCATTGCCTCGTCTGCGTCATATGCTGGGCTTTATATATTTAATGGCTACCTATAGACCACTGCATAAGGAGTCTTGAATTTTATATGACTTAATCTTTATAACTGCGAAAGCACATTTCAGCGAAAGCACTCTTCAATAGGCCAATGAATTGTTTAAACCTTTTCAACTACCTAATGACCAGTAGTAGGAAAATTCTTCTGCAGGCTAATGGTTTAATAGGATCTACCATAGATAAGCCTTTTGTAAGAACACTGTCTTACAGTCTCTTATCTGTTTAGTTGTTTTTCTACGGCTAAGGGAGTGGTCCGTATTTGACGCAACAAGGGACTAACTTGCGGAGTCACTAGACTAGATTACGGGAAAAGTTGGCCTTTTAAGATTACGCACAAAATGGGCGGCGTCTAGTGACTCCGCAAGTTCGTCCCCACGTGCGTATTTGACTGTAAAACAACATTGGGGTTGCAGCTCAGGTATTTCTGAGAACAGCATGCATATGGCTTTGTTGAGATAAGGTTTTGTGATATGAGATCCAAATTGGCAGATCATGTAACTG
Organism: Harmothoe impar; assembly: GCA_947462335.1. Classification (NCBI taxonomy): domain Eukaryota; kingdom Metazoa; phylum Annelida; class Polychaeta; order Phyllodocida; family Polynoidae; genus Harmothoe; species Harmothoe impar. The sequence goes on from OX381717.1 coordinate 28,129,621, forward strand.
GACAGGGCTTCATTCATGCACCATGACAATTAAGGACATGTGCCTTATAAAACCACTATATACACGGAGTCTCTACAATACATGTACAAGGGTCTGCCATCTGATACATTCTAAAGTTGGCTAATGAGGATATAGGATACAATGTACCATAAAATCCCACCTGTAAGATGACCCCACCTTTGAGACGACCCCTTAGTTTGAGACTAAAATCCATATTGTAGGAAATATACAGCAGTCCAACATTATAGCACTCCAATGCACTATATGGATATATATCTAAAACTGGACATCGACATCCATGTAACAGAAAGCTATATTTATTAGAAGTAGAAATCCATGAATATCTATATGAAGGAGAACACCATGTTCATGCCTATATGTCTGTGTGTATGTTCATTTCGAAATTCAAGATTGCAACCATTGATTGAATGCCACCATGCTTTCAATGTAATCTCGAATTGCAGTTGCAGTAGTTTGATACTAATAAAAAAAAATCTATTCTATTTTTCTTTCATGAACAGTTGGCATCCCATAGATTCAAGATGGCTATCACTTATTGAATGTCCCGATGCTTGAAATGCAATCTTGACTTGTAGTTGCATTAATTTGATACTATCAAAAAAACAAATCCTATTTGATTTTTCCTTCATTCAACCCATTCAAGATGGCTACCATTTAGTAAATGCCACAATGCTTTCAGTGCAATGAAGAATTGTAGTTGCATTAATTTGATATCTATATAAGAACATTTCTATTTGATACCTTTTTCAAACACAGTTGGCACCCCATAGGTTTAGGATGGCCACCATTCATTGAATGCCACAATGCTTTAAATGCAATCTTGAAATGTAGTTGCATTAATTTTAAACTGTTAAAAACATCCAATTTAGTTGTTTTTTTTCATGAAGAGTTGGCACCCCATAGGTTCAAGATGGCCACCAATCATTGAATGCCATAATGTTTAAATGCAATCTTGAGTTGCTGTTGCATTAATTTGATTCTTAAAAAAAAAACTTTCTTTTTTTTCTTTCATGAACAGTTGGCACCCCATACATTCAAGGTGACTACCAGTCATTGCATGCCACAATGCTTTAAGTGCAATCACAAATTGTAGTTGCATTAATCTGATACTAATAAAAAAACTAATTCTATTCTTTTTTTTTATTTATGAACAGTTGGCACCCCATACATTTAAGATGACTACCATTCATTGAATGGCCCGATGCTTGAAATGCAATCTCGAATTGTAGTTGCATCAATTTAATGCTAATAAAAAACAAATTCTTATCAATTTTTCTTTCATGAATATTTGGCACCCCATAAGGTGGCCACCATTCATATTAATGCAAATAGAATGCTTTAAGTGCTATCACGACTTGTAGTTGCATTAATCTGATACTAAAAAAAAAAAATCTATTTGAATTTTCTTTCATGAACAGTTGGCACCCCATAAATTAAAAATGCACCCAGCACCCAGGTCAACAGCTATATACAGACACGTGTACCTCCCCTGCCTGTTCTCCTTCAATGCACAGTGAAGAGGGTGGGAGGGGGTGACCATCAACAGTGCACAAACACTTTGATTGGATGACAATGCAGTTTTTATATTACAACCTAAATTTGTGCAACGAAAATCATCAAGAAATACTAAGTATTTTTTCCAAAGAATAGCTTTTCTAGAATGGCTCGGTATTCAGGAATCCTACTGCGAATAAAAAAATGTCAAATTCTAATTCTAAATACCTGAAAATTGAGAAATGCTGACGTTCACGGGTTATGTAGGAAATGTACTAAAAACAGCAAAAAAGGGCAACAAAACCCTAATTTTCTCAAAAACTGTTCAGTAGGATTTTTTCTAACTGAGGTTCCACTGTTTTCTACCCTCATATTACACATTGGCATAGAGAATATATTGACACCTAGTCAGGATTTTGCGCTAGGAGCAATCTGTGAGGCGAAAAACAGCCAAAATGAGCCACTGGTCTGAAGTATAAAACTGGGCATCGATCACTATAGAGCTACAAAGAGACAGAGAATCGATGTCCAGTAATTAGCATTTACAATTGATTTCTCTTTAAACCATTGTATTTAAACCCCGCCTTTAAGACGACCCCCTACTTTTGGGAAAGAGTCCGTCTTGTAGGAAAAATAAATCCCAATAAAATCGTGTGGTTTTATGGTATATGCCGGACAGGGTTCGTAGATGACGCACAAGACCAACACTGCCGGAGTAGGCTCCACCCTGGCCGTCCGCCAAAGTTACATAAAGACACTACAGACAGCCGTATGAGACGATGATGCACTTTTGAGCCTTTAAGTGTAGCATAGTGCTTTGATGCACTATGCCTGAATTGTCATGATGCATGAATGCAGCTCTACTATCTTGCCAGTGCTTCATTAATGCATCATGCTGACCCTACTATTGATACACTCCCAAAGGGTCAGAATGATGCATGAATGCAGCCCTGTAGACTCCCCAGGGTTGCATTTATGCATCATGACGGCAAATGGGCATGATGCATTGAAGCAATATGTGGCCCATAAAGGGCTAAGCATCGGCTAGCTTATCGCAAGCGCAGCAAGACAGGACTTGTATGTCCAATGGTTGTCTGAGAAAAATGTCTTTGTGGTACATATACATTATATACGAGGGGGCATAGATTTCGGGGGTGAGTGTCAAAGGTTCCTTCATGGTCTGCAGCAAAGCTGCATGGTCAGTTACAGACACTTAGTTAATCTTTAATGATATTTAATGGTTTTAGGTGGGATAAAGGGAGAACGGGATAAAGGGAGAATGGGATAAACGGAGAACGGGATAAACTGAGAACGGAGATAAACAGATAACGGGATAAACGGAGAATGGGATAAATGGGATAAAGGGAGAACGTGATAAATGGAGAACCGGATAAATGGAGAACCGGATAAAGGGAGAACGGGATTAAGGGAGAACGGGATAAACGGAGAGCAGGAGAAAGGGAGAACGGGAGAAAGGAAGAACGGGATAAGGGGAGAACAGGAGAAAGGAAGAACGGGATAAATAGAGAACGGGATAAGGGGAGGACGAAAGAACGGGATAAGGGGAGAACGGGAGAAGGAAGAACGGGATAAGGGGAGAACGGGAGAAAGGAAGAACGGGATAAGGGGAGAAAGGGAGAACGGGATAAACAGAGAACGGGATAAGCGGAGAACAGGATAAACGGAGAACGGGATAAACAGAGAATGGGATAAAGGGAGAACGGGATAGAGGGAAAACAGGATAGAGGGAGAATGGGATAAAGGGAGAATGGGATAAAGGGAGAATGGGATAAAGGGAGAACGGGATAAACGGACGGGGATAAAGGGAGAACGGGAGAATGGGATAAAGGGAGAACGGGAGAAAGGGAGAACAGGATAAAGGGAGAACGGGATAAAGGGAGAACGGGATAAACCGAGAACGGGGATAAACGGGGAACGGGGATAAACGGAGAACGGGGATAAACGGAGAACGGGGATAAACGGAGAACGGGGATAAACGGAGAACGGGGATAAACGGAGAACGGGGATAAACGGAGAACGGGATAAACGGCGAACGGAAGAACGGGATAAACGGCAAACGGAAGAACAGGATAAACGGCGAACGGGAGAACGGGATAAACAGAGAAAGGAATAAATGGAGAAAGGGATGAATGGAGAACGGAATAAAGGGAGAACGGAATGAAGGGAGAACAGGATAAAGGGAGAACGGGATAAAGGGAGAACGGGATAAAGGGAGAACGGGATAAAGGGAGAACGGGATAAATGGAGAACGGGAGAATGGAAGAAAGGGAGAACGGGATAAAGGGAGAACGGGATAAAGGGAGAGCGGGATAAAGGGAGAACGGGATAAAGGGAGAACGAGGATAAATGGAGAACGGGGATAAACGGAGAACGGGATAAACGGCGAACGGGAGAATGGGATAAACGGCGAACGGGGGAACGGGAAGAAACAGAGAACGGGAGAAACGGAGAACGGGAGAAACGGGATAAAGGGAGAACGGGATAAAGGGAGAATGGGATAAACGGAGAACGGGATAAAGGGAGAACGGGATAAATGGAGAAGGGGATAAAGGGAGAGCGGGATAAAGGGAGAACGGGATAAAGGGAGAACGAGGATAAATGGAGAACGGGGATAAACGGAGAACGGGATAAATGGCGAACGGGAGAACGGGATAAACGGCGAACGGGAGAACGGGATAAACGGCGAACGGGAGAACGGGATAAACAATGAAAGGGATAAATGGAGAAAGGGATGAACGGAGAACGTAATAAAGGGAGAACGTAATAAAGGGAGAACAGGATAAAGGGAGAACGGGATAAAGGGAGAAACGGAGAAAGGGAGAAACGGAGAACACATAGGTACCAATATAATCCGACAAAACGAAAATCGCGAATATCTTCGCTGTTTACGCTCCGATCGGCCCGATTTTCGGAAGGGTAGGAGAACTTCAAAATCGTTTTTGGGTCAAAATCGTTTCGGGGCTCAAAATCGGTTTTGGGGGCAAAATCGGTTTTGGAGGATAAATAATCTGCAGCTCACGCCGCCCCCGGCCAACCCGACACGTCGAACCAGAAACGAAGCTGCAACGAAGATGGTGTCGCTACTGACGCTCCGATCGACTCGCTTTTTCCGCCGAGACGTAAAACAGCGGTTACGTGCTGCCTGGCGCTGACGCCCACAGCCACCTGCTCGCCCCTAGCCACCTGCTTTCTCACAGCCACCTGCTCACCAACAGCCACCACCTGGAATTCGATTATATGTGACTTTTAATATATGAATTTAGGGTAGCTTTTTCTGGCGATTACGAATCTGCTGTCAGAAATGAAAAATAACGCATTGTACTAAAATTAGGTACATGGTCAATCTAATGGTCCCAAGACCATTAACAAACACGATCCCACTTCCCTTTAAGGGCCGCAATGTGAGGATTAGGCCACCGCGGTGGTGCCAGGGGCCTCCTATGGGAGGTGTGATAACTTAGGCGGGCTCCAGTGATTTTCCAAATGCCACATACGTATGCGTGTTTGTGGAGGTGGTGGCGTGGGTGGTGGAGGTGGTGGCTTGGGTGGCATGTGTGTGTTGCTGGAACATCACATTTTCAGAACTAGAATGTACTGGAAAGTGCCCGGGGTGGTGCAGGCAGTGGTGCCCGGTGGGTAGTGGTGCCATGTGTGCGTCCTTAGTGGTGCCCAACATCACATTTTCAGAACATGAATGTACTAGAAAGTGCCCAGGGTGGTGGTGCCAGTGGTGCTCCATGGGTTCTGGTCAAGGGGTTCTCTATGGGAGAGTGGTGCATGTGTGCATGGACTCGTCACGCAAAGGCCGCGCATCTGGATTTTCCTTAGGGTATGCATAGAGGTCAGTTACTATCGTAACTGACCAATAACTTCTATGGATTGGGCACTAAGACTCGTCATAGGCTCACTCATAAATATGTAAGTGTTTATTGTGTGGACTGAAAGTACAAAGCAAAATACTTTACGGAAGAGGAAAACTGGGAGTTCAATAACGATTATAACTCATAAATTCTCTAAAAATGTGCAACCCAATCATGAAGTCTTACAATTCATTGTTATCTAGTGTAAAATAAAATCTTCACAAATGCACTGTAACTGTATTAGCGATATCGAGACATGGAACCTAGTGAATCGATGTGGCTTCCATAGAGCCCAATGTTGTTGTTTTTTTTGTGTTTTTTTTTATTTAACCGATCATCACATACAACAAGTGATACGTTAAACAGAACCCTCTTGTTAAAATTGGCTAGAATTAATGGCTGTGCTGAACGTCAGCCATATTCTTATTGACGCAGTATAAAAGATTAATGTTAATGCAATACGAGTCTAGAACTGTGTTGTAACATCGTCAATTGTATTGTGTTTTGCCGTGTAATACCTGGGGCTACCAATAAGGGGACAGCCCCTGGTATTTTTCACTCATAATTGTATATACACATGTATAATAATGGCTCTAGACCCCTAAATTTGATATAGCGACATGGGCATTTCTTAAAATTGACATATAACATGAGGCCTAGTGACATGCGACATGAGGCTTAAAAAGATAGTGACAGGGGACATGGATATTCTTTAGAATAAAGCTCAATGTACAATCTCTGTTGTAAATAAAGAGTAAATTGTTCTGAAAAATAAATCCCTTTCAGCGTCGCATAGTCCTTAATACATTACGCACATTTATCGCCATGATGCATGCCCGGGCAAGTTACTCGCCAGGGCTGCATTCATGCATCACACCCACCCTTCATGACTGTATTAGTCAGTAAAGGCTATGGCACATTGAACTATTATGTGGCCCTTGAGGAGTTTAGTCTGAGAAAGCAGCATACACTCTTCTTTGACTTATGTAATTTGAAGAGCGTTCCCCACTGAAAAGCTATTTTGTTATCCATGTATGGTTTCGTGTTTTGCTGCCAAAGTAGCTTACACAATCAATGCTATCTTACATAACTTAACACACATGGGTTTCTGCCAAGTACATTCCCCACCCAATGTTATTATTAGCCTCGACGATGGCCTAAAACATGGATATTTGCTCTGATGTAGTATTATAGCGATCATAGCAATTCATGTTACCACTATGTACAATCAAACTGATTTTCAGATGTATAATTCTCCCTCAAATCCCTGTTACCATAAAGGTCAGATACAAGTCTACCTCAATTATGAGCATCATGGGCGTTTTGAGAGAAACCAAATCAGCTTATAAGAAAAGGATTCAAATATGAATTTCTCTTTGATCTTATGTAATCGAACCTCACCTATAAGCCAAATGAGAGTCTATTTGAAGGACTAAAATTTCGGTTTATAAATATGGAAAAGAAATGACAAAAATACAAAGAAATTCCAAAAAGGAAATCGGCTCATAACCATATATAATTTTGCTGTATGAGACCTATCCCTTCTGAAAACCCAGTGCAACAAGGCAGTTAAGGAACATGGGTTATAGCGCCTAGACCAGACTGGAGCTGGTGGCGGTGGCCCGCACTGATATGAGCTGATAGGCTGGGTACAAGCTCGTCCCTGCAAGTGATTGGTACCCAGGGACGAGGTACCATGTGTAGTCAGTGTGTGTCTGTATCAGTGATGATAACCGCACCCAGCGAAATTTTAAATGGTGGACCCCCTGGGCATGACTCTAGAGCCCTATAGGCCTGAGCTCACAGGTGGTATATGTGGTATATATGTGGTATATGTGTATTGGCAGAATTAAGCCAACTGCAGGAGGTGGTGGTGAGGTCTGTAGCAGGGTCGTGACCGTTGTTGTTGGTACATAGTCACCCGGCTCACCGTACCCACACCGACTGGTACCACTACCCAGTCACCGCGAGCTGGGATGACTGCTCGATGGGTTGACTAAATGAACTAGGATAACCTCTTTTTCTATATGATATAGTATTGTGTACAGGTTGTGTTCAGCACTATTGATGCATTTTACCCCATACCACTACAAAACTGTAAGAATCCCATTTCTATGTTAAATTGTTATCGCTATTAATTAAGATGTGTCTATACCAATGATTCAATGTGACTTATGTGACTATACATGGGTTAAAATCCGACACGATCGACACGGCGACACGGCACCTATAAAATCCGATATGGGCAACACGCCACTTTTAAAAATCGACGGACACAGTAAAGTAGACCATAATGCACTAGATAAAAATCGACACAGTGACACGCCACCCTGGCTAAAAATCGGCACGCTGACACAGTAAAAAATCTGGACCCCCATGTATATATAGTCACACTTATAATTGACTCTTAAAAATAATATTTTCGAGCAAAATTCTATTCTGTTTTCCTTTGAAATTTAAACTCATGTGTATACCATGTGTATACATGCTGTTTAGATACAACGCATATCATGTAATGTTCAATGTCTGTCTTTCAAATGCATTCTGGAAAATAATTCTCAGAGCTTTTGTTCCCAAGTTGTAAACACCTATCCAGACAGGAAAGACACAGGTATGAACGTGTTACCTGGTAATACTGTGAAAGGCATTTAGACCCCAGCCTTTAAATGCTGCATACTGCTTTAATGCATTTAATGCCTCTTGTCGTCATGATGCATGGCTGCGAGTAACTCGCAAGTCCTGCATTCAATCTTCATTCAAGAAATGTCGGTTGATACACTCCTAAAAGGTCGGTATGATGCATGAATTCAGCCCTGGTGAGTAGACTCCCAAGGGCTATGTTTTTGCATCGATCATGAAGACAAAGGGTATATTTCATTAAAGCAACATGCATTCCTTAAATGGTTAAGAGACTAATTATCTGTGTAACAGAGACATGTTACCTAACATACTTCTCAGACAATGAGCAGCTCACGCCTCAGGCTTATGTAACCCGGATGACAGGTAAATGGATGTGTAATGCACTCAGTTGCCATCAACCCTTCAAGGACTGCATACTGCTTTAATATGCTATATCCTTTGTAGTCATAATGCATGTGTACGCACCAGGGCTGCATTCATGTATCATAGTGAACAATGGGGAGTGGCTCAACCCATAGGGTCGGCATGATGCTTGAATGCAGCACTGGCAACTTACTCGCCAGGGCTGGTGACAGAGTTAAATTAAATTAATTACATGTAAATGATTATGTGGTTCTTTAAGGGCTAAGAACTCATACCTGTGTGCTCAGCTCTGAGAGCCACAGATTAATCTCATCATTGGTGACACCTCACCACCAAGCAATGCGGCTTCGTCTTTTTTTCCCGTAGCAATTTTTTTTTGGCGGTTTGGGGACCACGGTAATAATGCAGCTATTGTAAATTCTCATGTGAAACCCAGGCTGGATGCAGCTCATTCCACCCTGACGCATAACCTAACTAACATTCTGAGCCATACAGGTATTCCAATTTATTGTGACTTCAAAAGGCGATTTCTTTGTAATGGCGGACTGGCCACATAATTACCATTGGAAGGGTGAAATATGTATTTAAAAATTGCGACCAGAAGCAACATTTTATTTATACCCTGTGAAAAATGAAATAAGACTTCTTTTTTTTTCAAAATGATGCGGCTCATACCTATTGCCATCAACCCCTTTGAGCATGTGATGCCTATAGGCATCATCCGTAGTTATCACTGCAGTTAAAGACACAGGATTATTTATCGTGCTTTTTACACATCTAAATTTTGTCTCTACTCAGTGATGTTCACACTTTTACTGTAAGGTAAATCGATCCTGGTCACGCAATGCTATTAAAAGTGCCCGACCCTGACCCACCAACACCAAACCTTGGCACTCACAGATAATCTTCTTCTAAAAATGTAATCCTGTTACAGATTATCGTAATCTGTATTGACCTGATAAAATGCTAAACATCACTCTGTGAACCTAAGTTATCAGAATGATCGGCGTCTCTATGTTCTTCGATTAACTTTTTTTTGTAATTTTGAATCGATTCAAATTAAAAGATGTCGGAGAAATCACCAGGCCATTTGTATAACTAAGAGCATTGGGTGCCTTTCTTTCCATAGGAAACAGTTTTGATGCAGCTGTGTATACAATCTATTGAATAATGTTACATATAGGCACTTCAATATATAAGTCGGGTATATGAATTTGATGGTCAACACAAGAGAATACTGATATATACGTATTCATAATATATACATGTATATATATATCAAATACAAAACTCACTAAAAGAAACTATGCCCAACTTATGCAGGTTCTAGACCGAAAGACGTAGTACCTGTTGCTACCGTTTATTTTCAGAGTGAGCCAAATTGCTATTGATTTTGTTTTGTAAATGAATATTTTAACAGCTGTAGAGTACGCTGTACTGATTGGCTTAACGTAGGCGGTCAGGGATAACTTATTCTAAAAGTGCGCTCTGTTGCCATACCTGTTTTTTTAAAGATATTTATTTATTCAATATATATGTATGTATTTTGCATTATGAAAGATAAATTATTCACATTCCATCTGTACCTCATCATTCATGAAGGAATAGTTTACTCTGATGTCTGAGCTTTTGTATAACTTTTGCTTTCATTTACAAAATATTTTCTGTTTATGAATAAAATATGCCTATTTCATTAGGGTATACAGGTTATGTTATGAAAAATCGTCAACAAATGAAAAATATCTAGAGCTACACCAAAGATCCAACCACGGAAAAATGTTCAGCATTGTGAAATTATAATAATGCACTGTTTATCGTATATTATATATACAGCAAGCATTCTTTCATTGAGGAAAGATCCAGTTTATACAAGAAGATGTACATCTTGCCACAATAAACACTAACTTTATTTGGCCTCAATGCTATTTCATTATACTCTGTAAACAGTCCTCAGAGTTGGTTTGTGACTCAACAACCTGGTGCCAGTCGAACCCAATCAAGGTCTTAACCCTTTAAAGATTGCATGTCGCTAAAAGATGACATTTTTGGTCATAATGCACCAATGCCAACCTGGCAAGTGGCAGTTTTTTTTGTGTATTTTTAAACTTGGCAGTGCTGCATTCAAGTATCTTGTCAATCTTACATGCATATTAACCCCGTAAGATTGGCATGATGCTTGAATGCAGCAATAGCGATTTACTCACCAGGGCTGCATTCATGCATCATAACGAACAAGGGCATAATGAATTAAAGCACTATGTTGTCCAGAAAGGCTTAAGTAAGTCGCGCCATGCCCTAGCCCTGACCTGGCCTGCCAAGACCCACCTGCCACAGTGAGATCAGAGACAGGCCCTGGATGCCCGACTTGCCGCAGTTATTGGTTTTATCATTTAACCATTTAAGGACAGCATAATGCATTATGCCCTTAGCCGCCCTAATGCATGAATGCAGCCTTGGTGAGTAACTCGCCAGTGCTGCATTCAGGCAGGGTAGGCATGATGCTGCTGCACCAATTGATGCTGCACTGGCGAGTAAGGGGCTACATTGGTGCATCATGACGACAAATGTCATCTTTTAGGGACATTCGTCCTTAAGCCAAAGGGTTAATCACTCATCCACAAGTTTGACCCAAGATTATATTTATGGTTATAGCTTATTTACAGAGGGTTTCTAGTGGGTGCCAAGGGCTCTGGTGGGTAGAATTCCACCTTAAGTTGCAGTGTATTTAATTGAACATGATGAAATATGAGAGTGTCAGATTGGACATTTTCAATATTGGCAAACACTCCATAGGACACCTGAACAGTTTTTTCTTCTGGAACAAATTGAAACTTCATTAGTCTGGATCAAGTTATCTTAAGACTCAAAAAATGTATATAATATTCATGATTCTTCCCTTTCATATTGTCCATCATGAATCCTGACTAAGGGGTCAAACCTGCTCCCATATATCACTCCCTTCTCTACATCAGTGTTTTACCTGTATTTAGAAGCTCTACCTGAAGCATTATACTGTAGACACTACTCAGGTGCTATACTCAGGTACTTAAGTGTCACGCGTGGGTTATATAAGAGTCATTACGACTCCTGCTGCGACCACACCTGAGTTACTTATTACTTACTCCACCACGCCCCATGATAATACTCCTACTGCGCAGTCAATCTACTCCTAGGGAGTGGTCATCTATTGTATATTGGGGGGGGGGGGGGGGGGGGGGGGGGGGGGGTTAAGGGGGTGGTGTGTACATTTTTTTATTGGGGGGGGGGGGGGATTCCAACTCCTTTTGAGGGTAGGGAGGGGGGCATGATAAGTTTTGTACCTTTTTTGAGGAAAAGAAACTGTGTGCATCTAAAATTCAAAGGAAGAGGGGAAAATACTTTCAGCCCCTTCGATGATGGGAGTGAAAAATATCTCACTGTTAGGCCACACCAAAAAAAAAGGTTGGTCAATGGATTTGTCTTTTCCTAAAATGGTGCGAACGAGCGAGCAATTTTTAATTTAAAAAAAAAAAGATTTTTTTTTGTCAATGGATTTTGTTGGTGGAAAAGTGGAGCGAGCGACAATTTTTTTTTTTTTTACCCAGCCTCTGACAAAAGTTCTTAGTGGACCTCTAACATAAATATCTATTGGTTGATCTGGGGGATATAACGGGAAGAAAAGTTTAAAAAAAAAATTCTCAATTTTGAAAAAAATGAGGTGCGCGAAATCCATTGACAATTTTCTTTTTCAAAAAATAATAAATTTCCATTTCCGAAAATAAGGTGCGCGAAATCCATTGACCAACTTTTTTTTTGGTCTGGCCTTATGTACCTGTTTTCAGTGTGTAGGCCAGAAACAGCCTACTCAATGCTACCCATACTGATTTGCTGGTCCTCCATGCAATTGAATATCATAGCATGCAGGTCCTGAGAGCTTATAGAGGTACCTCTCACTGGTTGACAATTTAGGGAGATCCTGCCAAAAAGCAGGAAAAGTGGCATCGCTTAAAAATATCAGTGATTCTCTTGGCAGTAAAGGCTGCTTTCACTAAAAAGACTTCATGATAGGATAACTTCTGTAGGGTGTGACAGTCCCACCTGGGAGGAGACAGATCCAGAGAGCGGTGTGTGACAAACCGCTCGACTCCGCCTAAATGATTGTTTGATATGCTTAACATCTAAGTGTGCAATGATTCCCCCCCCCCACACACACACACACACTTATCTCAAGTTAGCAAGGAGTGGTAGTCTGCCTCGCAGTAGGACAGATATTTATATGCTGCTTGTCCAATACAGAAGTGACCCCCTCAGGTTTTGTCGCCTTTTACGAATCCGGTATGCCCATTGGTAATATGGAAGGCTCCCGATCAATTTATTCTACTCCTTCATGCCCCCATCATGAAGGTCTCCACTAATACAGACAAACCGCGAGACTCGCCTTAAAACCCTCTATCCCACTTAATTAAATGGGAAAGTAGATGTGGACACTTCTGGTGCCCGCTAAGAGTTTTCTTCCTGAAGGTGCCCCCTAACCCAGCCTTCAGATTCTACACCTGTACCCGCCTGTTTGATTTAGATGCCGTCTGACCCAAAGTGACCCAAAGTGACCCAAAGTGACCCAAAAGATGAAGTTTAACATGCCAAACACTATTGCATAGGTCTGCTTCAATAAGCAAGCATCAGCAGTTGGGTTGCTCAAATGTTGATTTAAAATGCATAGATATTGTTTTACTTATATTGGCCTGTTTATGTGAAGACAAGTTTCTATTCATTTTATATCCACTAGACAAAAGCTCTTCTTCTCGCTTCCCAAAAATGTGCCCAAATATACCATTTTTGCTCTACATGGGGCGGATGCATTTTGGGTTGCCACAAAAATGCTTCCTCTCCCTGACAATAGGCTGTTCATGTATTGTGGCCAATATTAACACTTCTGGCTCAAGGCTATTACTAACTACACAATAGAAGCTACCTGGTAATACCAGGTATACCTGCCACCAGCATAAGCACAGTAGGCCGAGGCCAAAAAGGGTTGCGCGAGGGCTTAACGCTTTAAGGGCCGCATTGTGCGTTCATGTTCAATGCTCTTGATCACCAAGATGCATCTATGCAGCCATGACAAGTCAACTCGCCAGGGCTGCATTCAAGCCGACCAATAAGCCCTGTAGGATTGGCATGATGCTTGAATGCAGCACTGGCGAGCTGCATTAATACACGATGCATACCTTGAAAGGGTTAAAGAGAAAAAAATTGAGTTTTGCATTGTGTATTTATTCATAAATCATCTTTGAATACAACAGGACCTCAAAGAAGGTAGAGCATCGTATAATATGTATGGTATGGAATTATACTGCTATACACTTCTTATATGCTATTAGGATTGTGACTGCATATCCACTACTATTGAGTTCCAGTTTAGGATTGATCCAGAGAGGAATAGGAGGGTGATCATTAGACTAAGATAGCACCTATTCTCAGTGTAGTGCCTGGTGGGGCAGGGACCAACCTTGACTTTGTATTGATCCTATATTGTGTTGGTCTGTTTGTGTTTGGGTTAGTGGGGAGAGGTGGGTAGGGTGGTGTGGGGGGGATCTTTACAATAATCCTAAAGCCACACAGCATGATACTCAGGCCAAACAATATAGTGATGTTCTCGGGGAGAAAAATAGCTTAGACTGGTCCTAATTTTGATTGGGTTATTTTTAACATACATATATGTTTGAAGGGGGAGACTTTTTGGCAAATAGATATCAGGGGAAATAGCTTACTTTTTTATTTTCTCTTTTCCCTTTTAGTCTATAATTTTTCCCCTTTACTGTATTTTGGTGAGGTACTACATGTATGTGAACCAACAACTTTCTATTGTGGCCTAAGCTAGTGCTGAGTGCGACTTACTTTGGGGAGTGAATGATCAGGCGGCTTTTATTTACAGTGAGGGGACTGCTAAATTAATGTATGAACAGGTGATATTGTGTCCTTGTCCTTTTTTCCTCTTCACATACCACACTGTAATGATTTAGCGGCCCGTGTTTTAACATGTAGATGCCTTAGTAGAATGAGTCAGCAATTATAAAGCCAGAAATATTTTGACTCTTCAACCTAGCGCTAATACAGGACCACTGCGCTTTGGACACCTCGCGCTTGAACGCTGCTGTTAAATATTACAGCTCTTTCTTTACAAACTACCATAAATTCCTGTGTATAACTCGCACCTCGCCTATAACCCTGACTTTGGGAAAATTCTATAAAGCAGCTGGAGTCTGAAAATTGTGATTTTAGTACTGTTCCATACTCTCTATGACACAGGAAGTCATGAGATTACCATGGCAACGTATTGGGCCAGGGCAGAAATGCTCATTGTATTACGTAGCGTCATGGTGGACGGAAGCACAACAATGGTCACATAGGACTGTTCCATACTCTAACAAACCCTTGTCTTACTTGCACCTAGACTTTAAGAGTACGTGTATTGTATACCCGGACTAAAGGTTTGGTTCGCGAATAACCCAGGAACTCACGGTACCACTTATAACTAGAGTTATTACACTATAACATGAAAGCCTCCACCCACTTCACAGCAGGCAGATACCCTCTCTGTCTACATCTAATCGGCTACTTGCGCTGGCCACAGCGAACAAGAAATCACATGTAGTAGCCACTTACACTGGTCATTCAGACCTGATAACTGACCCTGACAGAGATAAGCTCATCCTCTTATCTGATAAGCTAATACACTGTTTTTACACCACTCCCTAGCAGAAACTAGACATATCTTTGGTGGTTTGACAGGTGACAGGAGGGTCAGTTCTAGAACAGTCAGTGGTCTGAAATTATTCAGTCAAACATAAGGCCAGGCATGCTGCTTGTAAAGCTTTCATTTGGTTGTTTTGAGTCATGGGGAATTAGCGCCTCTTCTCTATACTTAAATATCTTTGATCAATTTGATTTATTGATCTTTCTTTAATGTTGTTAGAATTTCATGTTCCTTCGCAGGGAAAGGAAGCTTTTGATGGCCCGATTCTAAGAATTCGATCGATTCTTTCGTCCTAGTACCCATGCAACCCCTGCTAAGGGTAGAAGACTGCTCACACTGAATGAAAGACCTGGATGTCTCTACCCCAAGGATACATAGAGTCTGGCACAATGTGCTCTATTGATCTTCTAGCTCTCCCACGACTTAATTAATACTCTGTGGTTACAGCCCGTTCGGGACAATGGTCGCCATCTTAAACAGCAGGGAATTCCCTTTACAAGCTGACCCCTGATCTCTTCCAGAAAGGCTTTCCATAAAGATTGTGTGCCAATATCAGTTTAGGAGGCCAGAATAAGACACAATTGTGGCTTTGATCTTGATTGGTTTAGGTACCGCCACTGCATGGTCTCCCCATAAACAACAGCGGCTGATGCCCAGCTTCGACCAGCAGATAGATATCTATCCTACCAGTTTGATAGCCTGGGAGCAAGCTGCCATCCTACCTTAATACACATATTATTATTCTGCTGGTAGATACACCACAGCCTATAGACATCAAACAGAACTGTTGGTCTTGACTCAGCTATTGATCATGATAATGAAGCACCTGTATATCAACTGTGTTCTCGGTAAAAAGAAAACCGCAACAGGAAGCTTTACAAGTTAGCGTGTGCTTGTATTTGCTGACCTTCCAGGGGGAATGAGTCTGAGTCGGTTCCTTTAGAACTCCTGGGGATACAAGGGACTAGGCTGGTTAAATTATAAAATTGTGTCCAATAGCTAGAGTAAAAAGTACTCACCAATAAAAACAAGCAAGCTTTAAATACATTATTTTGTTTTGGTGTGCCATGGACACATTAAGCTGTACACTTGTAAAGATTGAAATGTAACATGTTCTTTTCCAAATATCTCCACATGTTCTATTATGCCACATTTTGCCATAGTATGATGCAACATGTTGGCATGGTGTAATTTCTGCTGCTGGTATAGATTGTATTCTTAAAATATTGGATGTATTTGGTCATTTTCTAAACGTGGTCAATCACCCTAAAATGCTAAATCTTACATCTATCCTATAATCAGTTTGTTCTCTATATCTTGAAATCATTACATTCACCTATGTCAATGCCAAGGTGTACAAATCAGAATTTTTCCTTTGAGACTCACTTAATATGTAATCAGTTGGTTCATGAGAAGTTCTTCAATCAAACACTAACAGCCTCTCATATTCCCCATAGCCATGTCTGTTTATTGGACTTAAAAGATTTTTTTTTATTCCAATCATTGTTTCATTATCATAAACCTCCTGCATCCATGTGTTGATATAATCTGTACACTATCCTACCCAACCTAGACAATTAGGAAGCTAAACCAGTTGTTAGTTCAAGAGATCACTAGAGTTAGATGTTAGATATGCCTTACCCAAGTAGAGATAAAAATCAAGGTTCTCACAGACAGATTAGTTTCTGAAAGAAGTAGGCTAAACTAAAAGAATGAAACTCAAACCATCAGATAGACCTAGTTAAGACGCGTTTGGATTTTAGTTATCTAAAGTCGGGTTCAACGACGGGTGTCCAGAGTGAATCCCAAACTACAAGTACCTTGGAGGAGCCACATTTACTGGCAGCGAGATACCACCAGCGTTCTCGTGAGGAGGCAAACTGACGGCCCCCGGTGCAGTGGTATGTTGGGGTTCCCGTTGTGTTAAAGACTTTACACCCGGACCCAGAGAAAAAGATGGACAGATATATGATCTGGTTGTTCTCTGGATGTACTGCCGCCTCCTTCTGCCAGCAGTTCTACAAATACCATCAGACGTACGGGTGTCACTACACAAAACGGCACGCCCATCAAAAAGTCACCGGTGGGTAACTTAAGTGTTACCTTATATATACACAATGTCATCAGTGAATTGCTAAACAGCCTACCCAGAACCAACAAAGGAAAGGTTGATTTGAAGAGAAAATGTCCATATATTATTTTAATAAGGTAGAAACGGAATATTTTGAGCAATCTGATGCTATTGGAGAAGGGGGGGAGGTAGTTTTATGAATGATATATTTAAAGGAAGTGGGACTTCATTAAAAATAACCCATTTCCATATGTTGGTTTTGGAGGGTGGGGGGGGTCTGTAAATCCTTGTGATGACAAAATGCTTTCAGAATTTTCGGATTTTAAAACAGTGCATACTGCGTTAATTCAGTCGAGAAAGTTACAACTGAAACATTTCACTAGTGAGAGTGATCTGCGGTGAAAGATACTCGGTTTGATGCTACATCCTAGAGCTGAGCTGGAATGGTGATATAATGAACTGAAACAAACGCGAAACAGCACGAAAAGCACGAAAAACACAAGATCATGCAACAGTGGTTTCAATAACTATGGCTGAAGCATTTGATATGTTTGTCTACAAAGACAAGTGCTCAATAGACATGCATACTGAATAGATAACCACTATCCTTTCTACATTTATCAATTTAGAGTTATTTCTTGTCCAAAATAGAAACTTTGCCCATTGATGTGATACATTACAATTTACTGATCATATTGATATTGGATGGGAATCCCTTATAAGAAATTTAGTGGTAGTTCACATCAATACTAATAGGGCAATGATTTCACAACAATGTTACTGCTTCTGAACCACAATGCTAGTTTGCTGCACAGATATGATTCAGTGATTTTTTATTATTGAAACCATTGTATAGTTTGTTGTTAAGTATGGGAGTTTAGCACGGGTGACCACATTGAAGTGACATGCGTATGTCATGGCCCTTACCCGCACACTGTTACAGTGACTAACGGAAATAAACCACCACCGCTCCCGCACCGAGCGGAACCCGCGAGCGCCCTGGCAGAAGAGTGTCCCATTGAGGTTCACACACCCGGAGTAGAGACCCCGGGGTCTCAGCTCGATGATCTGGTTATTTCCTGGTACAAGAACCGACTGCTTCTGATCACATGACTGATCGCATGAAATAGCAAGGATATGAAATATTGGCATCACGCTGGAAGCTTTCAATCACTCAATGTTTGCACCGTGAAATCATTATCGGCAGATTGGGGACTTAATAGTATTGTAAGCACCTGAAATATGACATGGCACAGAACAATTATATGTTCAATGCAGCAAGCTTTCTATCAGTGTACATGGAAGCCTTTAAATGGTTGACAGCAACAACAATTGGCACTGGATTTAAGTCTGCAAAAGTAAAGCATTTCTTAATTAGTTATATTATATACAATGCAATCATATACGATGGCAAGCATTGCACAACAAAGGCAAACTTTAGGCATGTTACTATGACAACCACCGGGGTTTAGCTCTGGGAGCAACGCACACATCATAAGGCAAGTTTGTGAAGAAAGACACCGCCTTCACTTTGATTTGGACAACAAAAAATACATTTATTTGAATAGCCCATAATGGCAGCAAAAGTACACTGGATAGTAACACTGACAAAGCAGTAACTAGAGGAGAATGAAGGACGCTGAGTTCCTGATGAAGATACAATTTAACCTCCAAAACATCCCAAAAGTATTAGGAAATTGGGAAAGTGCAGATCTTCAGTAACATAATATGGAAAACTACACCCAGATGACTTGAATAAATGAGGAAGCTTAGAGTTTAGCATTATAAACAGAGGGAAAGTGATGATGAACAGCTATACCAAAGACTAGGCAACAGGGTGGGGACATATACAGTTGAGCGTAATGACTGCATAAGGACTCTAGTCCGGCAGCACTTGTACTGAAGCTGCTATATAAGTTCGCATGTGTAATTCGTAAGTTTGTTTCTTTTTGTAGAAGAGCACCTAAAATTACAACAGAATGAACTTGTTTTGTATTGTACCAACTGCATTGCATTCCTGCTACAAAATAATTCAAAATTGCTACTGCCCATACATCTAGTAATAACCAAAATCAAATGTGAAATATGTAAAGGCTAGAAATAAACCTTAGTATGAAATCCAATTTTGATCTATTGATTGTTTGGGTAGTTCAAACATTTGGTGGGCCAATGATAGGGAATCCAGACTGCCAGTTTTAGACTTAAGATTTTCACAATTCAACCTGTATAGCAGCTCTAAATATAAGGTGTGGAGTGGGAGGGGATAAGTGAAATATTCTGTGATTACATTGTTTTTCGGGTTGTTGCAGTGCGAGGCCACAATGTAGAACCAGCGCGGCCGGGCATTTATAAATTGCTTTGCGCCTGAACATTCAACCTGCGAGTCATGAACAGGGCAAGAGCCCGAGTCGAGGTTGATTCTATTATTGGATAGTACGATTGCCTCCCTCTCCACACAACTCTGCAGGGAGACAAGTTAGCCATCAGTTTTTACCTGTTACCACAGGTGAGTCTAAGACAATTCTCACCAATTATTTTCTTGAGGACAATGATAGTTAGCCCTTTAAGGGCAGCATACTGCTCCAATGCATTATGCCCTTGAGAGTTATAATGGCTGACTGCAGCGCTGATGGGTAACTCACCAGTGCTGCATTCAAGCATCATGCTGACCCCTATTGGGTAGATACACTCGCATGGGGTCAGTATGGTCCATGAGTGCAGCACTGGCGAGTCACTCACCTGTGCTGCAGTCGTTCATCATGAAGATACAGAGCATATATATTGCATTAAATCACTATGCCGCCCTTGAAGGGTGGGTATCTGATAGGGCAGGAATATGTGTTTGTAAAGGTGAATACAGTAAAGCCAAAAAAGAAAAATTGTTGTGTTCAGGTAACATGGAGACCAAATTCCTCTGATTTCCGTATAATTTCAGTAAATAATAAAAGTTTCAGGTGAAAAAAGTGTTTTTCTGGTAGAAAACCCCAAAAATGCCTTTTTTTTTGGGCCTAAACATGACAAACAGATGTCTTCTCCAATACTGAACTTCTGAAACAAGGAGGAAATGATATAGTGAAATTGCAGTAAAGTAGATGGTTAAGTAGTATAGGAACATTGTATGAAAGTGTTTGTAGATGAAAAATCAAAACATCCCATCAGTTTTTCAATATACACAAAATGTATATCAACACACTGTTTGAGTGAGTGAATAATGGATATTTATTGCCATTTCGACATATATTCATGGCGAACACACTGTTTCTCCACAGTGCTTGGGGTTTGGGACAGTTGCCAACAACTCCAATTATTCAGTTAAACATTATAGGTGGGAAATATGCAGCAAACTATTAATATTATGCGGTGGTAGCTGAAATTGATAGGGGTGAAAGTAAGTCACTCGTTCAGCCTCACCATGATCTAATTTGTACAACAATCAATAAAAACGATTTGTATCGCAAAAAAAAATCCTCCTCAATAAATTATCCACACAGGTGTTCTTTTCACAAAAGATATATCTACTATACATCGATATATGCCAGACCTTCCGAGACGGATGTTGGAACGGTGCAGAAAGCAGCACATCGACTTTCCTGCTGAATGAATTATAAGCGAGCGTTGGGCGCTCGGCCACGCTTTAAGCATGGGCTCATGCCAGAAGAGGAAGTAAGTGTCCACCTACTCCATTAACCAGTTCTCACCGATAAAAAGGTTAATCTGCAACAGGTTTGCCTGTTGCTGCCGTAACTTTGAAATGCACCGTCATGACTGAGATCTTGTTAACTACCGAAGCGTTTGGTTTTTGGCAGGAAATTATATTTGGTTCACCAAAACTTCTTGCATTTAGAGGTTATTAGATGAGATATGCTAGTTTATATAGTAGTTGTTCCTTTTCCTGTTCTATATATTCCTAGTTTTATACTGGGTATTGCACAGTGTTACCGAAAACTCTTTATGTACACAGGCCAATGTGGCCTGTGTAGTGAGATCTTACACAGGCCATTTAACTTCTACATAGGCCACATGAAACCAGCGTGTATACATTGATATGGTATAAAAGGATTTCATACTAATTTATATTGATAATTACTGATGTTTTTTAAATGATAACTACCAGAATGTAATAAGAAATGTTTAAATTCATTGAAAAATAGTTACATGGCCATAATTTGGCTTCTAATAGGACTATCTGAATAATTCTTTCACTGTTGGAAAGCTATGGTCATGGCCGGCCATTGTGGCTGATGTCTGAAGGGCTTACATCAGCCATTACGATTCTACATCGGCAAAAACCAAAGGGCCAATGTCATTACGGCAACACTGATTGCAGGGGAGGTACTAATCTCAACAAAAGATGAATTTGTAGCTCCAAATAAATCTTAAAAGGATGTTTGCATGCATTTAAAGAACCCTTAGAATGAGGAATCTTACCACTCTTTTCATTTGATATCATGCACAAATACATGCACGATTTCAGAGCATATTGACAATGGTGATAAATCTATCATCGTCAATAGGCTTTACGGTACATTTCTTATTTACACTGCCGCATGCATTCACGCTACTATTTGTGTATAGCTTCCACTTGTTACCAAGGTAGTTATGCATCGCTGAACAAGATGGTAGCCTAAACAGTTAGGGAGTGGTCATTTTTTAACACGGGGTGGGGGGGGGGGGGGGGCTAAAACTGTTCAAACCTCTCAAGGGGGGAACCAACAAAATTTGCAGCCCTCTTGAGGTGTGGCGGAGGTGCAAGAAAATGTCCCCTTCCCCCTTTTTTTTTACCAAAGATGCCAATGCGCTACTATACACAATAGGGTGCTGGCCACACAAAGTTGGCCCCCTCTTGAGGGAATGTGTGTGTTTTACAGGTGCTCTCATGAGAATGTCCACCATTCACCCCATTGTTAACAAATGACTTCTTCCTTTCCAGCATCGCAGGAACAATGTATATTGAACAGAAGATTGTACCCGGATGCGTGCTTGTATCATTGTTATTGAAGCGGACAGTCACATTGGTTAAAGTGAGGTAATCCATACTCTTGTATGATGAAAAAATTTAGCATGTGTTATACTGTACCACCATTCACCCCATTGTTAACAAATGACTTCTTCCTTTCCAGCATCGCAGGAACAATGTATATTGAACAGAAGATTGTACCCGGATGCGTGCTTGTATCATTGTTATTGAAGCGGACAGTCACATTGGTTAAAGTGAGGTAATCCATACTCTTGTATGATGAAAAAATATAGCATGTGTTATACTGTACCATATTCGACGTAATAAGCGCACAGTACGCTTAAAAAAATATTATGCACACCTTTTAGTAGTTAAGAGTTTAATTGGGGTAAAAAATTGAGATATTTTTTGGTTAATTCTAGTACAAAAAAACAGCCCAAAACGGGGGGTGTGCGCTTATTAGGGGGTATGCGCTTATTACGTCGAATACAGTATATGGAAAATAAAAATAATCAAGAGACTTCCTGAAATAAAATCATCATTTGAAACATGAATACAGGCCAGTTTTGTCATCTCTGGCATCTGGATGAATAATCCTGCAAAACAGTGATAAAATATAATCTGATAAGCGGTAGGGAAACAACAACAAATAATCTGGTCCGCTCCTACCTTGTCTGATTTGTAGACGGCCGGCCATTGGTCAGCGCTGTCAAAGTACAGCAGGATGTTCTGAGGCTCGTAATCCTTCTGTAATAAATAAACAAAACATTTGTGAATAAAATGATTACTAATGGTATGTTATTACTTTTAGTTTGTAATTCAGGTATTGGTATGCTACATGTAGGGCAGAGCTGCCAACCTCAAAATTTCCAGAACAATATTTTTTGGGTCATTTTTTGCCTGAAAAGCATATTTAGCGTACTCCCTTTCTCCCAAAAGCGTTTGATTTAGGGTCCCTGTAGTGCATTTATATAACATTAATAAAAACATGATAATTTATCTGTTCCATTAATAGCAAAGCAGAGACCGGGATCTGACAAAACAACAGATTGGCTATAAGGCAACTAAAAAAAATAAAATGGTTTCTCATCACCGCGCGCATCATAAAAATCAGGTTTTGGGGAAAACTTCTTTTTTTTTTGCCAAATTTTGATGAAAAACCTCATCAAAATGCACAAAATTGGTCATGTTTGGTATCAGATTAAAGCTAATAATGCCAGCAATTCAGTGGTATAGAAATAACTTACATTTCCCCACTTTTAAAGATCAGTTAATTCTTAACCAATAAAATCTGAATTTTGGCCAAAGAAACCTGTAAAATATACAGCAGTCCAACATTATAGCACTCCAATGCACTATATGGGTATATATCTAAAACTGGGCATCGACATCCATGTATCAGAGTCCTTCTAACAGAAAGCTATATTCAGTCTCATCAAAGTAGAAATACATAGGTTGCATAGGGAAATTTCCCTTTTTTGCGATTTTGAACTTTTTTCTCGCCAAATAGGGTGTTTTTAGGCAAATTTCACTTTTTGGCGATTTTGAACTTTTTTCCCGCCAAATCAGGTGTTTTTAGGCAAATTTCACTTTTTGGCGATTTTGAACTTTTTTCTCGCCAAATACCTTAAAACCTCGCCTATAGGTCTACCTCACTTATAGGTTGAATTGGAATTTTGAGGGAAAAAAATCGACCTATAGCAAAATACATTGAACTTTAGGAAAACCCCACTTATAGGTCGAATAGGAGTTTGAGATTTTTGGGGGGGCAAACCCCACCCTAAACCCCCCTAGAGAAGCTTTTCCCGAGGCCAAAATGACTATTATTTCTGGTATCTTGCCCTTGAGACAACCCCCTACTTCTTGCACGAAGAGATTTGGGTTACAGGGATAATAATCTGAGAAAAAAGGTATGTTTTCCAGTATTAAGAATGAAGTTTTCTTTGGCTCTTTAAATGGTTTACCATTTTTCAAAACCCCACTGATAGGTCGAATTGGACTTTTGGCAAGAAAAATCGACCTATAGCAAAAATTAATTCCAAATAAAAATCGACCTATAAGCGAGGTTTTACGGTAGGTTTTTTTTAGGCAAATTTCACTTTTTTGCGATTTTGAACTTTTTTCTCGCCAAAATGGGTGTTTTTTAGGCAAATTTCACTTTTTTGCGATCTTGAACTTTTTTCTCGCCAAATCAGGTGTTTTTAGGCAAATTTCACTTTTTTGCGATTTTGACCTTTTTTCTCGCCACATCAGGTGTTTTTAGGCAAATTTCACTTTTTTGGCGATTTTAAACTTTTTTTTCGCCAAATCGGGTGTTTTTAGGCGAATTTCACTTCTTTGCGATTTTGAACTTTTTTCTCGCCAAAAGCTGCGGAATCTGCCTCCCTGCGTGATCCCATTGATGGACTCTGGATAGACCCATGCATAGTGAAGACCTACATAGTGGACATGAGGTCAAGTTAAAAAGTGCAAGTCACTTGTTTTGCAACTTGCACTGAAATGAACCTAATAGCCCTTGACTGGATTGTCAACAATCAATTAAACTATGACCAAACTCCCTCTATTTCGGAGACCAAATACACTATCAAGTGATTTATATTCTTTCAAAATAACACCCTGTGTAGAATGGCTTGGTATTCAGGAATCCTACTGCGAATAAAAAAATGTCAAATTCTAATTCTAAATACCTGAAAATTGAGAAATGCTGACGTTCACGGGTTATGTAGGAAATGTACTAAAAACAGCAAAAAAAGGCAACAAAACCCTAATTTTCTCAAAAACTGTTCAGTAGGATTTTTTCTAACTGAGGTTCCACTGTTTTCTACCCTCATATTACACATTGGCATAGAGAATATATTGACACCTAGTCAGGATTTTGCGCTAGGAGCAATCTGTGAGGCGAAAAACAGCCAAAATGAGCCACTGGTCTGAAGTATAAAACTGGGCATCGATCACTATAGAGCTACAAAGAGACAGAGAATCGATGTCCAGTAATTATCCTGTACATTATGGCCTGCGAGTAAAAAAAAAGAAAAAGAAAAAAAGTCTCCCTCGTCAGACTTTTCAGGCCTTGATGATGAGAAACCACTTTTTTTTTTTGAGTGGCCTAAAGAAAATTCAATCTTCATTCACAGACAAACAAACTCTTTTGCTAAGTGCAACAGATAGGACTGGCTAAAGTCCTAAGGGAGTGGTCATTTTGAACAACAGGAGAGTGGGGAGGGGGGTTGGTGGATTTGGGGGTGGGGAACCAAAAACATTTGGACCCCTTGAGGGGGGGGGCGAACCAAAAATGTTTGGACCCCTCTTGAGGAGGGGACCAAAAAAATTGTGCTCAATTTCAACTTGCCTGAGGGGAGGGGGACCAAAAAAATTTAGACAATGACAATGGCAATAATTTCCCTTTCACCACTGGGTTCTATAAGCGAGTATTATCTAGGACTAAATGTGTACTCAATATATATGAAATAATAGCCAATAAAAGCCAAAAAGAGTACTGCATACCTCAAAAGCGTACTAGATCGTACTAAAAAAGCAAAAGCGTATTCTGGCTCAAATTGAAGCCAAAAAGCGTACTAGTACGCTAAAAGCGTACTACTTGGCAGCCCTGGTAGGGCCCCAGACAGGTAAACCGACAAATCGAAATGAGTGTAGTGACATCAGACAAGGAACAAGACCTATTTTTTAGATTTCGACAAATGACATAGCCATTCCTTAAAATCGACAAGTGACTTGAGGGCTGGTAACAAAGGACAAGACCCTTTTCTTCAAATCGACAAGGGACATTGGCATTTCTCAAAATCGACAAGTGACACAGCACCCCCCCCCCTTCCCCGTCTGGGACAATACATGTACTTTTGACTGAAATTCACAAGCTAATCAGGTGGCTTTGTGGGTAAATATAAAGTATGTATGACCCCTTCATATAGAACCACATGTATTTCTTCTTGAAAAGGGACCCTTCTTTTTAATATGATAACTTTTAGGTTATGACAATTTTTGAACAACAGGGTGAGGAGGGGTTGGAAAAAAAAGTGAAAAACTCCCTGGATTTAAACAGGTGCTCTTGAAAGTTGTGAGACAGGATTTTATTTGACAGTGATAAAGTGATATTTCAGCCAGGGATTTTGACAGGATTTTTGGCGATGCGCCATTTTGGCTATTCAAAGGTAGTCTGTGGGGGGCTGTGGGAACCTCTTGAAAGTTGTTACCTGTTATGTGGTGGTTGTGTAAGGAATTAGTATGCCAACTTGAGTCAGTGGGGAGGGGGGGGGGGGGGGCTTTACTCTGACACACTAACCTCGGTAGGTATTGAGCTATGATGGGTGCAGCCTGTGTGGGTTTGTTCGATGTCATGAGGTGTATAACTGCCATAGAACCATATTGATCTCTAGATCAGTATGCCCCCCCTTCCAATGCACACAAAAGAGGGGTGCATATCTATTAGGCCTAAAAAATAGTTATGTTCCGGTAACATGGCCAAAAGTATTAAAGTACGGTAAGTTCGGATTTTTTTCTAATTCTTTTTTAAAGTAAAAAAGTGATTTTCGTAGGAAAAAACCCCAAAATGTCATATTAAAATTTTCTCATGCGTCACCAATTGGTATTTGGTGATTTTTTTTTGGCGCAAGAAAGACAAAACTGTCTAGATTCTAGCTGATGGAGCTTTAGGCTTACTTGCTGACTTTTCCACTAAAATGGGGGGGGGGGGGGCTTTAATACTCTGAGTCTGACACACTATTAAACCTCGGTAGGTATTGAGCTATGATGGGTGCAGCCTGTGTGGGTTTGTTCGATGTCATGAGGTGTATAACTGCTATAGATTGATAGGACCATATTATGGCATATAGAGCTCTAGATCAACATGCACCTCCCCTCCAATACGCACAAAAGAGGGGTGCATATCTATTAGGCCTAAAAAATAGTTATGTTACGGTAACATGGCCAAAAATGATTTCAACCCCTGCCTAATCTAGACGAGTTGAAATTGTTTACCACCACCCCCCTCCCCCGAAAAAGAAACCACCGCCAATCCACCACGCACGCACGGTTCACGCCCCTGACCCCCAGGGGGGCCACTTCCTATATGTTCTATAGTAACTATGTGCGTACACAAAAACCCGGGAAAGGGGTCCTTTTTGGGCCCCACTGGCGGGTCCGGCCGGACCCGCCTTTAGGGACCCTTTTTGGGCCATTTTGGGGCAAAAGGGGCATGTTTTTAGGCCAAGAATAGTCAATCAAAAAGTCCAAAAGTTCCTGTAAAAAGGGGTACATTTTGTGCGAATTTTCCCCCAAATTTAGGATGGTATCCCGCTAAAAGAGGTCCATTTCTGGCCGATTTATGGATGTATCCCGCTATAAAAAGGGGTCCAATTTTGGCCAATTTAGATTTTGCTGTCAAAAGGGGGTCCGTTTCTGGCCATTTTAAGGGGGTTATCCCGCCAAAAGGGGTGTGTTTTGGTGGATTTTTGTCCCGGCAAAAGGGGTCAAAATTCAGGGTGATGTACGCACATGGTATCCATAAATGTGAGAGTGGCCCCCCTGGGCCCTGACCCTGCTCAAGTTTTTTTTTGTTTTTTTCTCTTTGAAATTAAACATCTTTAAGATCTTACCTGCGGGTATTCGAACTCGAATTTTAGCTTCCCCCTTTCGGAAAGGAAGCAAAACCGTCCTAGAAACGCCCATTCCTGCAAAATAATGAAGACATTTGTAGTAGCCTACAAGTACAATCGTTTGTCTCAGCAGTCTTCGCATTTTGACAGGTGTCTGCATGCCTGCGCTTCGGCCAGCTCAAGACGGGTTGTTGTGTACACAAACAAGAACGTCAAATCCAAACGCTGTTATCTCCGACAATCTACAATGGACACGCAAGACACTGGTATTCACTTACTTCTCTCGTCTCAAGGTCTCCCTCGATGTACTTTGAGTATCCAGTTTGAGGAAGAACTAGACAAATTAACACAAATAAACATAAGACTGCTGCGCGGTTCGTGAACCCCATCTTGGCGTCCGCCATGATGGTTTGCGTTTGGACACGTGATGGTTGTCATTGGTTACGGCGTCAACAAGCGTCCGCGGAGCGTTCACGGAGCAGGTGCGCGCCGAACTATGTCGCTACAGTAGGCCTATGACTGTATGGGCTGCTAGAATTATTGTGGTTATTTAGGCTGGTATATCATGGTCTTTCAATTAATACTCGATTACTGTGGCCTCTTAATTATTTCTATTATAACCTAGCTCAGGGGCTGAACTCCTATAGGCTATTAGGCCTATTCTCTATTACAAATGTACTTTGTACTAGGCCTAGACCCGACACTGTTAAAAATTACCGTTGATTATACGGAGATCCACTGTTAAATTGTGCATCACTGTCACCCGATATTACGGTGAGGCAGCGTCAACCCAATTGCTTTTACAGTGAACCTCCGTAGGGCCTAGGTTCCGTAGTAGCCTTTAGGAAGTTTTATCTTTTCCAACTAGGTGGCAGCCTAGTTCCAGAGGAAATTTCTCTAAAACTTCAACTATGAAAAATGGGCTAAATCTGTTAGAAAATCAAATGGTTCTCCATAACTTTTTCAACACAGCATTAACATTCTAGTCCAAACCTAAGCTTGATTGAATATTCATAATGAATAGGCTAGATAATTACTCTTTGTCGGAGACCGGCAAGCAGTTTGGATACCTTAGAAACCTTTGATACCAAGTTAGACACCATTGTGTGGCAATGAAAAATATATATAGGCATATCACTGTAGTTGTAGTTTTATAACAATCCTAGCATACTTCTGCTCATAGATTGTAGCCTAATAGTAATGTGATTTTTATCTATGACATTTATTTATGCCTCTTACTGATTAATTCATAATAATAATGAATTCCAGTCACAAAGATGTCTTTATGAATTGGACATGCAGCCAAATCAGACATGGGGAATAATTGGAGAGAATTGAGAACATATTCATGACAGCAGAATAATGTGTCTAGGTATGTAAATCACTAGGGCCTATATTAAAGAAATAATCCTTAAAATTTGAGCCACGACAATAGTTAATTAACTATCCTTAGTCATTGTTTAAAAATAATGGTGAAAGCCTGTATATAATTACGGTGACTTCCAGAAAACGGTGACCTTAAAATAAACGGTGACAGCTTGGCATCCATTGTTGCCAGTGAATCACCATTTTTTTCTACGGGAGATTTTTAACAGTGTATATCTGTTCCGAATGTGGTTTGATAGTTTCAAAGTTTGGGGACGGCTCGGGTCTTGTAACAGTGGTCAGATTTTAGTTCTAGATCTATAGATAGAGTGTTCCAGATCATCGAGAAATATGCCAAGTGCAAGGCTATGGGGGATTATCTCGGGGAGGATTATAATGGAGAGAAAAGATCGGGAACTATTAGGCTATAGTCGGTGTTAGGCAATTTTGGGGAAAGGGTGGGGCGGGTGGGGGTGTCTAGATATAGGCCTAAGCCTAGGCTAGACCCAGGTCTATCATTTAAAGCTTATGGCTCAGGCTCATGGGAATGCCACAGAAAAGGTATACCCAGATGTCACAAAGTGAATATTTTTTTTGACCCCCAAGATTTTTTTAGAATTAATCAAGTTAGCTTACCTATTCATTTCTTGGAACAAACTTCATGCTCGACCCTTTTCTGTGATGTAATTTTAGAACTTTTGTGGTACTTTTTAGCTTTTCCACGTTTTATAGAAAAAATCCATTATAATTCAAAGCAATTAAAATGCTCTTATTTTATTTCTTGTATAAACATTTAAAAATATAGAGCATAATAATGCATAATTGAAAATGTTCCAGAATGATTGGAATTCTTTTTCTGATATCAATAGACACCATTTGCATGCAGATATTCGCATTTTTTCACCTTTTTTCAATATTTTAAAGTCAATGTCACAAAACGACCATGTTAAGGTGTCCGTTACGCGTCCGTTATGCTATATGGCGCCATATGGAGCCATATTGACCACAGAAAAAATTAACATATGGCAGCTCATAATGTCGTTAATATTTTACATGGTATGTTCATGGTTATGGTACAGTGAGAAATAATCATAGCTATATCACAACATTTTATGAGCATATCCCCAAAGACCTATATTTTCCATTGCAATAGAGAAATAATGAGAATAATAAGATTTTTTATTTACATATTTTTCACTTTTAATTGTTGCAAAGTCGTGAGTCTGAGCCTTATGCCCTTTGTAGGACTAAACCGGGGGCTAAATATAACCATTAGGGTAAATGTGGGTAATTCCGCTCATGTGCTTATCCCCGGGGGGGGGGGGGGGGCGCTTACCGTAAAACCTCAGACTCAGCTTTCTGTTGATACCAAACATGCCCATATAGGGTGCGGCTTATACGAGAGTTTTTAAATGTACATGTATAGTACAGTACCAAATAAGGAATTTTCAGAACCCTTCTGCGGCTTATATGATTTGTCAAAGTTAGGGGTGCGGCTAATACGCGAGTTAGGCTTATACGCGAGGTTTTACGGTAGTATATTTTGCATACACATGTGTCCGGCTGGCAAGGGTACTCTTTCAACAAAATTTCCCTAAGCAAGGGTCCACTTTTGAGAGGAATTTCCCTAAGCAAGGGTCAATTTTAACCAAAATCTCTCTAAATCGACACCATTTTGACCAGAATCTCTGCTCCTTTTCAAATAACCCCTATAAAAAGATACATTTTCCCCAAAATCTCCCTAAGCAAGGGTTCATTTTTTCCCAAATCTCTCTAAAACAGAGAATCATTTTTGCCAAAATCTCCGTAGAAACTGGTTCATTTCGAAAATATCCGGAAAAAAGGTAAATTTTCTCCCAAAATCTCCCTAAGCTAGGGTCAAGGGTATTTTTTCTTCGTTTAAAAAAAATGCTCCCCATTATACCTGTCATAATACAGATCGTTCACCTAACCCATGCCAATGATTCAGGTATTAAAATGGAACACCTAGGCCATATCTAGACTTTCTGTAGGCAGAGCTAGGGCCGAGCTACGGTAGGTAGGTCTAGGGGTAAAATGTCCACTTAGCCTATCCATATCATATGTATGGGTAAACGTCAAGAAAAGTTTTGATATTTTCTGAGTATTTTTTATTTTAACTTATAACAGGGTTCAAAATGATTATTTATACAATGTTCAAAAAAAAACTTGACCAAAATAATCTTTTGAAAGTGGGCCTTTTATCCCCACCCAGGGGCAATCTCAAACATTTTTTCCCATTATTAGAAGGTCGTTGACTAGACTTACCCTGCTTTCTTTTTAGATTCAAATTATTAGAAATAATCGCAAAACAGGAATACGTTTTTAGGGGGTCCAATTTGGCAACCTTCCCCTACATTATTCGAAAAGATTATAAAAAATGAAAAGATCAACAAGAATTTATTAGACAATATTAATTTTTCATTAATTCAACATTTTGGCCAGCTTTCTGATGTTATTCTACTCCCAATCTGTTAGAGAATCATCTATATTGGACAATTTGTCCCAATTATCAAAATGATGGATTTAGTTTATTTCTAAGGCAGCGTGGGGCTATTGCCTGAGCTTTAGAGTCTTCAAATTGCAGCGCCCTCTGCAGACTGCTTATATAGTATCAATCTTCCCCACTAGGTGGCGTATTGGATGGCATAGCTGTAGGTCTCAATGAGGGAAATGGTTCTGCTATATAGGGCCTACTTCAATAAAGCATAACACATAATAACAACTACTGCGATAATTACAATATCTGAAAATCTTCCCTGACCTGATAAATACATCCTTCCTACAAAGCATATCTGTGGCATCCTGCTTTGCTGGGATGTCTTAATACTTTGTATTTTAAGTGATAACAACTCTGAATCTTGATCACGGTTACGTCTCACTAGTCCATTTGGTGTTGAGATTATATAGGATCTCGGTCCAGGGGCTTTTCCTATGACCTTCCCTTCCACTCGTAGGTCGGGTAGCCATGCTTGGTCTCCTGATGACAGTTCGTCTGCTTCTGTGACTCGGTGGCATTGGTTGTAGTTCACTGCCATCTGCTTCCGGTATTCCTTCTCCTTCCTTCGAACCAGCGCTGCATCTGGAATGCGCGGTTTTAGTTCATCCGGGTGACACGGCACCTGTGATTTTAGTCTGCGACCAATGTTCAGCTGAGCCGGGGAGAAGCCTGACAGTAGAGGGGTGTTGCGATAAGAAATAAGGGCAAGGTATTCATCGTCAGCTTTATTAAGGATCGCTTTGATGGTTTGCACCACTCTCTCTACTTCTCTATTACTTTGTGCGTATCTTGGTGATGACGTGATGTGTTCAAATCCGTATTCTGCTACAAAGTTTTTGAACTCTGCTGATGCGTATTGAGGACCGTTGTCGCTGAATAGTATGTCGGGTATACCTTGATGGAAGAATGCTCTTTTCATCTTCTTTACTGTCTTAGTGGTATCAACATTTTTGCCAACTTGGCACACTTTCACGTCTCTAGAATAGTAGTCTATGATGAGGAGGTACATGGACCCCTTATGGTGGAAAAAGTCTGCCGCTACCCTAGACCACGGTCGTTCTGGGAACTCCGTTCCTTTCATCGGTTCGACACGTTCACGCCTGTACTTTTCACAAATGTTACAATTTTTCACTGTCTTGTCAATGTCCTTCGACATTC